>CAUZWR010000036.1:5000-91209 GCA_963583895.1 Melanophora roralis | reverse complement strand
CCATGTAAAATTTATACCCAGCAAAGGATGTGCTTATATCTGTCATGGTGGTTATGAGATAAATAAACCTAATTTTGAAGTGTTGTGTGGCTTTGGTTATTCATGGATTAAAACCCATCGTCATTTAGTGCCATCAAATGCAATTTTTACAGGTCGTTCTCGTAATGGCGAACTCTTGTATGTGGGTCGTGGTCATCATAAAGGAAGTCTGACCCCGGGTTTGATCTCTGTCAGCCAGAGATGTCTCTTTATACCCTATGGAGGTCGCGAAATACGTTTAAATGACTACGAAGTATTAGTTAAACAATAATTAATTTTAAAATTATTATTCATAAACTCTTAAGTAGTTTCTTGGTTTATAATTTTTATTATATAAAATAAATATATTTAAAGATGATCAAACAAAAAATTTTAATCACTTTTGAACTTATTTTAATTAAAATAAAGTAAAGTTATTCAAAAGCTTTTCAAAATTTTATTTAACTTTTGTTTGTTCCTTAAAATTGTTACGCCATAATTGTCAGCTTTTTCCCCCCTTCAATTCCTACTGTTGAAAGGCCATAAATCAGCTGCTATCGTTGTTGTTAAATGACTCTAACTTAAATCTCATTGCTTTCATTACCCAACTAAATTGTCTAATGTTCAATGCAGCTGTTGGTGGCAATTAACAGCAAATCATGAAAAGAGTGTTGCAAGTAAATTAAAGCCTTTTTAAAAGCGTTGCATGCATTTAAACAAGTTATCGACATAAATGAGTTTAAAACAGACATTTAGAACAGGAGGCATTGATAAAAGTTAAGTGTTTGTGTTGTTGTAACAAAACTGTAACTAAAGTTTAGTCTAATTTATGAATCCTGTCAGACTTGAATACATAAATCCAGGTGTGTTATACAAACAATTGTTTATTATGGCAATCAAGCAATGGACTTATACCACGTTTATGTTCGAATTGTTAATGAGATTTAAAATGAGTTATGTTTTTTGACTAATATAAGGCAAAGGTATGTAAGTGTAGAACAAATGTAAGATTGTTAGTATTGATGCCAGTATTTTTAACTTAAAAGTTAAACCATCATATTATATTTTAGTACTGGTGACCCGTAAACTTTAGTTCACAAAGAGTCAGATAATGCAAGCTACGTTATCCGATCTTCCAATTTGGGGTAGAGACAGGGAGGTGGGAGTAAACCTTATGAAAATGAGTAATCTTCACAAGAAAGTACAAGATGGAGGATTTAAGCAGCCTGTTCTTTACCGAATTGAGCTAAGACTGGTGGTGAGTGCCAATAATTTTAGAATTTGGCTTAGAAAGAAAAGTGGATTAAAGAGAACAGCTTCTGGTTAACTGGATTTACACATCAATTGTCAGAACAATTCTTACATACGATACTCTATTGTAGGGCCCTCCACAGAGATAACACTTGTCAAAAGTCCAGACAAGTAGAAGTAGAACTCCCCAGCAAAAAATAATCGAGATTTTGTAAGCAGTAAATACTTTTTCTAGTATACTAATGCGCTTCGCAGCAAGCACTTATCTTTTCCCTTAATAAATGCAGTAGAGTATGGCAGTAAATGTAAAACTTTTACTGTTTTACACACTCGCTTACTCAAGTGCATACTAAGAAGCACAACTGTAAGGCAGTGAGTAAAAAAAAAAGATTATTTTTTCGTCAAGTAACGAACATAATAACACGGCAAAACATTTATTTCGATGACGCAATAAATTAAAACAGATAAAGATGCACCAAAATTTCATGAATTAACTGGATATTTATAGCGCTGAAATAAGAACTTAACATGAAATGCAAATAAGTGGGGCATCTCGAACAAATATCATGCCATACGTAAGCAGGTTTGTAAGCTTTGCTGTCTTGATATTCCCTTACAAACCTACCTACGGCAATATCTTCTTCCTGTTGATGATTTCGTTACTCGATTGGCCGAAAAGGGTTTATTCAGGCTTAGTCAATCGGGTATGCTTAGAGCAACGCCAATTGAAAACACCAATATACTGGGGGAGGGTCAACTTTTACATTATATGGTTTGGCTAATGTTGACCTTAGAATCACACTCTGGGTGTGTTCAGGAACAGAGAAGACTGTGACTATGTCCTTAATGTAGTTGGCAGTAAGCTGGAAAGGAAGTGATCGGTCGTCAATACTGGGCTGGGATGTAAGCCAAAAAAAGCTATGATTAGGTTTCTGTAAAGGCTTGATTAGAACATGGGGCTTAGACAAACTAGGCCTAGAGTAGCAAGGATGATTGCTAGTTTTCAAGGGTTATTTGGGCCTGAACTAATTAGAACGATAGGTTAGGTAGAACAGGCAGCCGTTGAAGGAACGGATACAGTTCACTTGGGTCTGCTTAATTCGGTCCCTTTGTGTTACCTCAGAGGCAAATAAGAAGAATGAAGCAGGTTTACCAGGGTCTCTGGCGGGAATTGAACCCACAACCCCCAGACTGGTAGACTCGTGCACTTACCACTGATTTACCGGAATAAGAAGGATAATTACCTTTACTTTACAAAAAGAGCACTTTGGATCTGAGTTGTATAATTTAGACACACACAGAACGCTGCAATGTGGGATATATGGGCAGACTTTTACAGCTTGTGCGAGAATGAGTAGGAGCTAGAGACTGTTGAACAACTTGTCTGCCACTGTCCAAAGCTTCAAATGAATCTACACCGATACCTTAAGAAGCGCTTCTTTGATGGACTGGATAATTTTTTGGTTTCAAATGGGGCTAGCAATGGGAAGAGACAAAAATCGATTGTCAAAACACTTTACAACCTTACCTAAGAACAATGTGTAAAGTTGAAGGGCTGAAACAACCATTAGAAAGAAATCAAAATTTTTTTCAATATGACAAGTGTAAGCTAGAGAGTGGTGGTGTTTGACATGTCGAAATGTTGATGTGAGATCATGGCGTCGTGACTAGTAATCGGGTAAATCAACTAAGTCCAGCCTGCTAGCTCAGCGAAATATCAGTTTTGGAAGCCTATCTGCCCGAGGTCAAAATGATTATGAAAACCAATACAAGGAAAATATTAAAAAAGCGACCAAATTAATCAGAAAATAGCATTTTAGCGAACCGGTTTTGGGGAAAAGTCTCCTTAGAATAGACATTAAAAAGCTGAAAATTCAGGCAACTCCAACAAAGCCCCATAAAGTTTGCGAAACGAGTTACACACTACCCCGAATCGAAATATTATACAGATATGTAAGACTGATGGAAATAAAATTGTACTGACTTGTTCTTTGTGTTCTTCCTAAAATGATTTTTTTTATATCATTTCAAGAAGATAAATCTTGCGACATATATATACATATTACAAACACCTTTATTAATTTTTTGCTTTACGGCCAAGTATAATTTAAATATTTTTGTTAATTATTTTATTTATTATTTTTTTTTTTTTTGACTAAAAACCTTTTTTGAAAAATACATACCTATTGTCTCATAGCTTGAAGTTCAAATTACATAAATAAAAGGACATTAATTAATATGGACACGCATATGTTTATATTTAAATTTTCATTTAATTTCTCTTTATTTATTTATTTATACTTCTGGTATTTTATGTCTTTGTTACACATAGCTATTACACTTTGATTAAATTACAAATTTAGCGCAAAAACTATTTTTATCACAACATTTCATTTAGAATAAATAAATTAAAATAAAACGCATTAATTTCTATTGTAGTATTTCGTGGAAATATTAAATCTCTGTTTGGTCAGAAACAAATTGAAAAAAAAAATATCCACATGTCAACCTTTATTTTATTCAAACAAACATATGTATGTGATATACATGTGTATGTATTTCTGTTGATACATACATATATAAATATGTTTGTCTGTGCATTTAGTTAATTCATACACTTTGTCATTTACTGGTTGCTGCGGTTTGTCAACACTGCCCGCAATTATTGCATTGAATTGTCAAATAATCTGCGTCTCTTTTAATTCAGGCTTGTGGGCCTTTCACTAAAATTTCCCCAAAGAAAATGAATAAATTAATCAGGGCTGGAAAAGTGAGCGTTTAAAAATACCTTTTTGTTATAGTATTAATACTGTTTGAAATAAGTATCCGTGGTTAGAAAGCGCATAAGAAGTTTCAAATAAATATAAAAATAAGATAAAATGCCGTTTTAAGTAAAAAAAAAATTTTCCATTATATTTTTACAAGTATAAAATCCGCTGAAAGTTTTTTTAAGTAAAGGTTCCATTCCTGGCTCCTATGCATATCGTTATATTAATACAAAAAGGCCCTAACTCATATATTTTAAGTCAAGATTTTTGAATAATTGTGATATACATATAAGCAAACATTTATTAGAAATAAACAAAAACCTGAGCTTATAAAAAATACGAGTTAGGGCCTTTTTATATTAGGGGTAACGATATGGTAATGTGAAGTGCATAATATAAATACAAATATAAATATAATTTGTTTTGTTTAAATGCATATTTGTAGGTATATTCAAGTAAGTAAGTATTGCCAATTACCAAAAATCAGCCAACAAATAAAATTAAGAGGACTAAATGTTAAAGAAAAATAAAAAATACTTTTTCTAAAGTTCTTTTTATTAGATAAGCTAATGCCTGTTAACGAAAATTTTCTAAAATTGTTCCACAAAATTAAGAATTAATTAAGTAAGATTTAAAAGAGTTTAGAAGAAAGAAGAAACTAAATATTTAAAAATTATTGAGCTTAATTGAAAATGTTGAGCAATTTTAATTAAAAGCGAGGGCGCTATATTCGTCTGGATAAAAACTTTCTATTAGTTCTTTTGTGTCCTTCATGATAACTGGGTTGTTTTTAAAATACAATTTACATGCTACAAGCAGACAGACATGCTGACAGTCAGACAGGTTAGGGCCAAAAGAAGAAATTTATAACGATCAAAAATAAATGCCCCTTATTTTGTCGAAAATTAATATTGTAGAAGTTATAAATAGAATGAAAAATTAATATGAACCCTTAGGGCATCATGGGGGGTAAAATTAAGCAACAACAAGTAAGAGCGCTATATACGGCTGTGCCGAATCTGAGATACTCTTCATATTTGCCTCCCGAAACACTATTTTTGGTATTTTTTTTTTCAATTTATTAATTTAGAAAATATTTCTATGTTTTTTTTTAATATTTCTAATTTCTAAATAGTGGTCGGTTTCATAATATAACCCTCTTCAGGGAACCCGTAGGTATTTTTACCTTATTTTTTTTTCAAATTTTGCATGTGAACCCCTTTAGGAGTGAAGATAGGGGCTAAATATGTTCTTGGAAAATGTTTGCAAGGAAAATCGAGTTGGGGTCAGTTCTACATTGGGCCTATCCACGGGCACCCTGGAAGCTGTAGAGGGTACCTGTTATTCCCAAACTTTGTAAAGGAGCCCCCTTAGGCGATGAAGATAGAGGTAAGCATGTTCTAAGAATATATTTGGGAGGAGAAGCTAATGGGGTTCGATCGTACACTCTTTTTTTTAAGGCCGACCCTGGGAAAGCTATGGGCGTTTTACATTATTTTTGTAAATTTTGCATGGCAACCCTCTTAGGTAATAGAGATAGGGGGTTAGTATGCTATCGGAATATAATTGGGAAGGAAAACTAGTATGGGTCTGTGATACATTTTATTTCTGTAGGGGCAACTCCGGAGAAGTTGTAGAGGCTTTTACCCTACTTTTTTCAAATTTTGTATGGCAACCATGTAAAGGACCTGAGGAAGGGGTTAAGTATATTCCAAAAAAAATGTTTGTGTTTGGAAAAATTATTTGGGGCTGGCCTTGCATTTTACCTTGATGGGAGCACCCTAGAAGCTAGGGGAGCAATTTAAAAAAATGTAGCAATCAAGAAGCGGAGATAGGCTACTTATAGCAAAAATATTTGTGTGGAAAAAATTAATAGGAGTCGGTCTTACATTGCACATTGCAATGGGCAACTCGAGAGCAGTTGTAGAGGTTTTTATGTACAAATTTTAGAGAAATAAAGAGATAGCCTTGGGTTTTGGCTAATATTTTTATCAGCTGTCAGACGATTTTCCTGGGTTTCAACAGCAATTTGATCTCAGATATTTCTAATAGTTTTATATCACTTACGGGCTTATGCGACGTCGGGGGGCTTTTAAAATTGATTTCAACCATAACACGGACACACGGACATCGCTAAATCGACTAACAGATAGTTGGGACCAAGAAAATCTGTACTTTAAGGGCTCTCAGATAGATTTTAAAGATATTACAAATGAAACGACAAACTTATATATATCCTTATAATTTAGGTGAAGGGTACAAAAAAAGTTTACTAAAACAAAGTAAAAATGTAATAAAAACCACATCACAACCGCATCATCTTGCAGTTTAATGCAAAGATACGATTATATTAAAAGGAGATTAAAAAAATTTATATAAGAATAAGTTTTATTGTGAAACAAATATATACTTTATAGCTTAAAAGAGTTTAAGAGGAAAACTCAAACTTTAAAAGTTAACTTTTTTTAAAAACTAAGTGTCACGTAAGACTAACTTACAGTGGGACAAAATTAACTACTAAAATTAAAACAGTTTTTGAAAAAGAATTTATGAATAAAGTTTTTTAAATAGTTTTTAGTCTATTGTCCAAACTTTGTTTTAATTTGGTTACAAATTTTTTTTACCAAATTTAAAATAAACAAAATTTTAGGTGAAGTATTGAAAAATATATTAATAAGAGAAGTTTTCGATATGAAAGTAATTTTATTGCGACGGGTTCAACTATTCTGCTAGAACTTTTTACTACAAGTAATTAAAATAGTTTTAAGTTGAAATAAAAAAATAATGCTCATACTGGACACTAGAATATTATTTAGGGTATGACCTTACGAATTTGAGTTTAAATGATATTTGACTTTAAGATCATATTATGTATAATATTTTAGAGGACTAGAAGAACTATTTTGTTAAGGTTTGAAATTTTTTTGAGAAAATTTCTAATTTTGTAGTGTTTTCCATGAAAATATTTAGAATTTCCGATTACGTGGCCTTGCCACTAAAGCCGGAATGAATATCAATAATGTTTTTTGCAACTACATACATTGGCAACACTGTGTAGATAAAATTTTACATTAAATACAAATATGCTTGTGTTTATAAATATTAAAAGTACATTTGAAACCCTTTACCCACACATATACACATACATATGAATAATAATGCACTTTCTGGTAATTTGTTTTTGTAGGATACTCGTATGTGCATATCTTTTGTAATTATCTAAAGCAATATACTTTTGTATGTTATATTGTTGTAAAGATAAACCAAAAAAATTAAGGCCGAAATAAAATTTAAATTAAAAACAAGATATTTTCCTGAAACTCTATTTCAATTTTTTTTTTAAATTTAAATGCTTTAATCCAAGATTTGTTCCTTTTTATCTTTCTTTTTCATAACTGCAAAAACGTCTTTTTATACAAACTACGGCATTGGGAAAGAACATTCACGTTTCTAAGCCGCCAAGTTTAAAATACGTGATTTGTTTACAATGTAAGCTGGAAGTTTCAGTAGTTATTCTCGGCTGGCACGTTTGAGTAATCATTAGTTTTGGTCTTACACACATACTTATATCGTTGCATATACTTGCTTATGCATGCTCATGCACGTCTGAGGGAAATTTTGTTGCATGCAACTAACTACGACTACTCCGAAAACTAACTCATAACTCTATATTAATACCTTTTATTGCTTTATTTGCACACATTCAACTCAGATCTTAAATATTTTCTAAATGGAATCAAAAACAATTGAAGATCTTTGTATCATTGATTGCAAAATACTGTATTCTCCTGGTGACAATTCTGATTGCTCATTTACAGTTTAGAAAAATGGTTTTACAGGCAATAAATTGTTAACCAGAAACGTATGAATGTAAAACAATGGAAACAGAAATAAGAAAAAAAGTTAAGAAAACGACGAAAATGTTAAAATGAAAAGGTTTATTTGTGCAGTGTTTTTGTTTTATCTTGGGATTGGTAGTAGATCATTTATTGTTTAACTATTGCTATCAATTGCAGTCATTGTTGTATTTAGTTTGTATTTTGCATTTAAATGAGCAAAATTTTATTGCATTGTTCTGTGGTATAAAAGCCATATAAATACAATTGTCTATTACAACTTTGCCACAATGTTGATGCGCGAATATCTGGGCTGTCAAGGTCTCGTACCAAGATTTATTTATAGAAATGTAAAAGTAAATTTATTTGAAAATAGTTTATGCCAGTTTAAAAAGGCTTTATTTTTTATTGCTTTATTATAAACACACGATTATTTGTCGAAAATCTGTATTAGGGTAAAAAAAAATAATTAAATCGCTTCTATTCCCAAAAAAAAGAATAATTTTTATTTTGAATTTTCTTTTAAGTTATTCTGAATATGTAGATATTTTGGTGTTCATAAAAAGAATTAATTTTCCTAATTTGGCGATTTCTATAAAAACATATGTTTTAAGGTTATGTGACAAGAGAGAGAGAGAGAGAGAGAGAGAGAAATGTCGGATGATTAAACCAGTGATAGGCACACTAATACTAATGCCTTTGTTCTTGTATATGTGCAGCTTCAGATAATATTAAAGCATTAAATACATTCCTCGCTACAGGCTACCGAACACAACCAGTCAAAAATAGAATACACGTGTGCTTATGAGAATAATATTTTAATGGCTACAATGCAACACGACTACGGGTTGCTGTCAATGCTAATTTTGTGGCGTGGTCGAAATTAAACTAATTTCTATTTTTATACGCGACAGTTAACAGATTAGTGCTGCCAATACGGTAAGATGCAAATAATATAGCTTAAACAATACAAAAAGACTTTAGGTGGCACCACTAAAAGTCATATTGCTCTTATGTTTATTTTGTAGTGGTAGTCTAGTAAATATTTCAGTAGCAGCCAGTCGGACACAAATTTATCAAGCAACTTTTGTGTTCGTGTGTCCCTGTGTTCTTGTAGCTTGAATGTGTTTAATGCATATTTCTATATTGTTGTTAGTGTAATTGAACAAACAAGCGGTAATCGACTGCTTTGTTTGAAAACTCATCTGAGACCACAGAGGTCCACCAAGAAATCAAAGAAAGGTACAAAAAATTATTTACGGAACTCAAAAATGTTAAGCCAAAAAAAGCTTGACTGCTTTTTGCATCCCCTGTAAAATTTTAAAATGTGGATTTAGAATCTTTGCATGTTTAACCAGCAATATGTGGTGTGACTATAGATAAGGGCTTAATTATGTTTTGGCTTAAAATTTAAATGATTTATTTAAAACTGGAACTGAAGTCCCCATTAAGGAAAATGTTTTAATAATTTCTTTTATAAATACAATTGTGTGCGAACACTTCTTCCCTTCAATAAATACAGGGTGCCCGCCGGCAAGGCATACTACTTTGTTTTGCCGCCATTTTGGCCAACATCGTTCTTGACAGTTCATGTTTGGCAGCCGTAAAGTAGGGACGTGGTAAATTTATCATGAAAAAATATTCGGCAAGCCAACGTCGATTTTTATAAAAAAGAAACATAATGAGTGACGAGGCATATTTATACTCGAATGGACCTGTGAATAAACAGAATAGTGGGTTCTGGGCAATGAAAAGCCCTCAAATTATTCATCATTTCACCTTCGTATCCATTAAAAGTGACAGTCTGGTGTGCAATTTGGTCAGAAAGCATCATGGGGCCTTCTGTTTTTGAAACTGAAAAAGGCGTAACCATAACTGTCAATGAGGAGCGATATCGTGATCTTATTGAAAAGTTTTTAATGCACCAACTGCATGCTTTGGCTGGGTTATCATGTGTTATAAACAGGACAGTACCATATCACATACAGCCAGGATTATAATGGAGTTACTGCAAGATCTCTTTTCAAAACAAGTTATTTTAAGAAATGGTTAATTTGCCTACACGGTGGTCTAATTTGACTGCTGCGGACTTTTTTTGTGGGGATATTTATAAAACAAGGCTTATGCAAACAACTCAGCAACGCTAGGGCAACTCAAACAAAATATTTGTAAATAAATTAATGAAATACCGAATGAAATGTGTGAGAATGTTATGAAAAATATGCTCAAAAGGACTCGCATTTGTGAGGCTAACAGAGCCGGACATTTATCTAAAATTCTGTTTCATACATAATTGCCGACATAATATAAAACATTTATCAATATAAAAACTATTCTCTTGTATTTAATAAAAAATTATAAACAAACCTTACCTGCGGAAACCCTGTATTGTTTAAAAACAAAGAAAGTAATTTAAACATGATACAGAAAAATTCAAAAATTTTAATGAATTTGTTTTAAATGTATGTAAGTAGGATTTTAATATTTCAAATTTATTTTGTACATATGCATGTATGTATGTGTGTTTACATGAATTTGTTTGCATAACTTTCATTAGAAATATCCATATTTACATAAAATTTATTAATATTGATTCTATTTAAATCTAATTTGTATTTAGTTTATTAAATTATTTCATTATAATTTATTACAATTTTAAATGTTGGCTTTTAAAATAAAACTTTGCAATTAAACTAAATCATTGTAAACAAATAAAAATTAAAAGAAAAAAAATCCTAATTTTATGTTTAAAAAATCCTTTTTGGTTTATGTTTAGAAGTAATAAACTTTTTTTTAATTAAACACAGCATCCGTTTAAATGCCCAACGCATCTCCTTTTAGCCTTAAAGATTATTCCTGGGATACTTTTTTTATTGTTTGTTTGTTTTTATTTTAACATTAAGTGTCCTTTTAATCTCTCAACTCTTGAAAAAGTCAGAAACCAACCATAAAGAATTTATGACTTTGTAAATTAATCCTCTAACTCTTAAACGAATTCCTGAATCCTTTTTATGTTCTATTAGTGAATATATGACCCTTTTTAGTAAAGCATTAGTTTAGGAATATTATTTTATATTTTTTTATAGTTAAAGAAAGTTTAAATTGAATTTGTTGACTTATGCCTGACTTTTGTCAAATTAGTTTTGCTTAAATTTAAGCGAATATAGGACAACCTATGGAACTGCCTTCTGATATGTTACTATTATAATTAAATTATTTTGGAATCCTCTTTGTACTTAATTTCAAAACTAAATGCGCACCTGGTTAATGCTAACTCCCAATAGTACTATGGCATGTTAAGTTGTCCAGTAGGCAAGGTTGAAAGGAAAAGGTTTTAAAGAGGGGCTGCAAGTCCCGCAGGACATACACTTTAGCCAATTATTGGATTGTTGTGCGCTCCTAGCAAAGGAAAAGTTGTCTTGGGAAATTCACAGAAATTCAATGATACAGACAAATTTATTTAAAATTTTATATTTTACATCTGCTTAAAGGCCTGGGCAAAAGCTGGGCAGTGACACAGCCTGTGTCACACAGGTAATGCCTAATCGTTCAGAGTCCTCCCTACATGCCCTCCAATAGCTGTTTACCGAAACGTTTATCCACTGAAGGTGTGCTTGTTGGTTTGAGGGTAAAATTGAATATTCATCATCTCACCCAGTTCAGGATTTCCAAGCTTTAGAATGTCTCTAGTTCTATTCTCATTCGGGCCTTCGTTGAGGTTTCTTGTCATTCTTCTAGCTGCCTTGTTGTTCCAATGCACCCTGTACGTGTTCAAAAATATTCCATTTATGAATTTTGTAAGTCAGCCAACGGAAATTTTTTTTGGAATTTTTTTTTGGAAAAAAAATCTAGTGTTTTTCGTAGCTTAAAATTCCTTTAGCGCTGCGGCGAAACACTTTTATAATGAATATTTAAACTTTTTCCATCGCAGCCATAATCAAACTTTGTACAGTTTTAAACGAAAGATTTGTTATGCAAAATTCATAAATCCTAAGTAACCTTAAATTTTGTTATATATATCGTTGGCTAAAATGCGAAAAATTGTAACAAACTTGAAAGTTGAGAATGTTAATAAGCTTCATGTCTTGAAAAAAATATTACACTTCTGCGATCTAAAATTATAAATTTTATGAACTGACAACAAAGAGAAGTAATTAAAAGTAAGTTTTTAAAATAAATGCAAAATTACGTTAAAACATGGTTTTCTTTGAAAATTGCTTGAATAATTGACTGGACTACTAATTAAGGCACGTTTTTCTAAAAAATTTTATTTCTGTTAGATACGTCTTTTTTTATTTTAGCTAACGAAATAGGCTTTCACTTTTTGTAAAACTTTTTTTCCCTTTTTCATTAGAAAATAAGATTTACTCCGATATATCTAAACCTTATGAATTAATTTCTTAGATAAAATTAGGTGGCGAATTGTAATGAAAACAAGCACTTCACTTTATACATCTGCAGTCAGAGATCACCTTAATCTGTTGTGCACCCCTCTTTAGGAAATAATACATAAAACAAAAGATGAAAGAAGTAAAAACACTAGTAAAAAAGTAAGATTTGATCGAGAAAGAAAGACGATTCAGACATGCGTGTTGACAGCCTGCTTCCATTTTCCATACCTCAGTCAGCTCAATTTTGATGTTTTCTTTCCAATTTATAGCCAAAACAGCTGCTTAGTTCTTTCAAAAAATTGATTTTCACGTCGTTTTCTTCATTTTTCTCCATACAACAATCCGCAATACCACTATCTCATTTCTTAGTCTTGGAACTTACGGGACACTGTGTAGTAATGGCATTAATCGTGGTACTCAAATTAAAACTTTGCAAGTTTATAAGTAATCTAGTGTCTGCTTAGTTCAACCCCCAGCAATACTGACTGTTACTTCACTGAAGACCTGACATATTAAGCACCTTTAAAGAACAGTTTTCACTTTCTAAAACAACACCAGGGTCGAGTTTCTACGAGCCAGCTTGCCACCAGTTCTCAGGAACCCAAAATAACTAGATATTGAAGAAATCTTTATTACCCCAAAGATCCCTTCTACTATTCCTTACCAACCTAGACTTGTAGTTGCATGCGCTATAAGGCCCTAAGGGGTGTCTTAATTTTTGTGATAAATTGCATAATATATAGTACAAAATTTGACCGCCTTAGTAAAGGGGACGCTACAAAATAGAGCGACAGGGACAGCAGATGACGCCATATTTCTTGCTGCTCTTTTGATATTTCTCTTCAATAAGATTTGCCATTTCATGATGGAAAGATATACGAGCCAGCAACGAGTCGAAATTATTAAAATTTACTAACGAAATTCGGAGTCAGTGGCGTCAACGTTAAAAGCGCTATGTTAACGTAATGGTCGCCATAATCATCCTAGCAGATCAACAATTGAGCGTCTAGTGGAAAAATTTGAATCAACAGGCACATTACAAAATGTTTCCGTGCCAGTGAGACAAAAAAGTGCTCGTTGTGTCGAGAATATTGCTGCCGCTGAGGCTTTCTCAAGTATTAGGCATCTCTGTGACGTTGCGTCATTGTAGCGAATTTTGCAAAAAGATTCCTTCCTGCAAGATAAAATTAACGCAAGAACTGAAGCCGCCTGATCACCAGAAGCGTCGTATGTTCGTTAATTGGGCTGAGAAACAACTTGAAAATGATTCGGATTTTCATCGAAAAATCATCTTCAGCAATAAGGCTCATTCTCTGGCTGAATGGCTTTGTCAATAAACATAATATGCGTTATTAGTCAGGCAGCAATCCACACGTACTCCAACAGGACTGGGCCACAAGCCACAAAGCGAATGTCACAATCATTTTTTGAAAACCAAATTTGAAGAACGTGTTATCTCACGAAATGGTCCAGTCTATTGGCCGCCTCGGTCATACGATTTGATGCCTTTAGACTATTTTATGCAGGGCTACGTCAAGTTTATGGTCTATGCCAACAAGCCAGCAACGATTGGTGAACTTCGTAAGAAAATTGAACGTGAAATTGCAGCAGTATCGGCCGATTTATGCTTGAAAACCGTAAAAAATTTGGTTCAGCGTCTGGAAATCTGCAAGCGTGGCCGTGGTGGCCGTGAAAAAGAAATCGGGTTCCATACATAATGGCATCGAACGTGCTTTTACAGAAGTAAAGAATTTCATTGATATTCAAGACCGTTTTTGTTTTATTTAAAAAAACTTTTGTAGCGCTTTGATTGAAAAAGCCGAAGCATTTTCCCTTTGAAGATATTTTTCCGAACCCCTAAATATACCTTTAAGGTATAAAAAATTTTTGTTTTTTTAATGCAAAGTACCAAATTTAACTTATCACTTTACATTTAATTTCGTAACTAAATAAATATGCTAAAAAGAAATAAATTATGCTCTGCTACAGGTGCACGTACAATGATGTAGATTTGCAACAAGACAAATAAGGAGAAGAAAAGAATTTTTTTTTAGAGACAAACATTTTTGTGTACTCAGGGACACGGTTTTTTGTTGCTTTATTTTCCACGTCTTGTTGTTACTTTATATCTTTTTTTTAATTTCTTGAAAAGAAAAACAAAACTTTTACGAAATGTGTCTTTTTCCCTTGTGCAAATTTAGTTGTTAACAAATTCACAATTAGTTGTTAAAACTAGACAAAAGTTTAAGCAACGTACTTTCTAACAGATACTTTTACGATTGGTTTACAGAAAGGAAACTCGCAAAAAGCAAATCAAACAAACTAAAGGAAACTCATCTATTTATTTACTAACATAAAATTCCAGCTTTTTTGTTTCAATTATCAACATAAATTACTTCGAAATCAGCAAGTAAATCACACTCACCAATACATACTAACACGTACAGCTTAAATACACATAAAAATACAAACATTAAGAAAATACTTACACGTTTTACAGAAGTTACCAAAATTTTCCTTATTTAAAGCTAATTTTTAGCAAGATTTTCTAATGATGGCAACAAAATAATTTACTTTTAATGAAAAAAAGAAGACAAACAAGAACAATAAGTGCAGTTAACAACCGTTGCTAGAAAATGTTAAGATGAGTAAAAATTAAAGAGATGTTAAAGATTTTTAAGTTATCTCTTTTATTTCCAATATGCAATTAAATACACTGAACCAACTTAAACGAGTATTAAACATTTTCCTTTTGATTATAAGAAATTCGACTTTTAGTTTCCTAATTTGTGCTAAGAAGTAAATGCTCTATATTCGGCTGTGCCGAATCTTATATACCCTTCACATTGACCTTTTGCAATCCCAAACTTTTTTTTATTTTTATTAATTTTTTTTACTTATGAAATATTTCTAATTTTTAAATAGGGGTCGGTGTCATTTTTAACGCTCCACGGGTGACGGAGAAGTTGTAGGGGTTTTTATCCTAATTTTTGCAAATTTTGTATGGCAACCCCCTCATGGCGTGGAGATAGGGGGTAAGTATGTTCTAGGAATATATTTGGGGGGTCAAACAAATGGGGCCCGGCCGTATACTTTATTGCTCTAAGGCCAACTCTAAAGAAGTTGTTGGCATTTTCATATCATTTTTGTAAATTTTGTATGGCAACCCCCTCAGGGCGTGGAGATAGGGGGTAAGTATGTTCTAAGTACGCTCTAGGAATACGTTTGGGAGGAAAAACTAATGGGAATCTGTGATACATTTTTTTCCTCTACGGGCGACTCCAGGGAAGTTGTAGCGGTTTTTACCTTATTTACCATGTCAGGGGCTGGAGATAGAGAGTAAGTATGTTCCACAAAAATAATTGGATGGATAAAATAATTCGGGTCGGTCTCCCATTTTACCTTTGTAGGAGAACCCTGGAAGCCGTAGGAGCGATTTTAAAAATGTTTAAATTAAGCTTTGTATGGCAACGCTATTATATGTATGAACACTAATACTAATAAAATTTTTGTTTTGGGTATGTTTCAATAATATAGACATGACTGATTCTGTTTTTTTCTTTTTTCCTTGTTTTTTTATTATAACATGCAAAAGTACGTTCTTTGTTGTTGTTGTAGACTCAAAAAAACGAGGTAGTATTGGTTTTTTGCTTATATCTTAGTCATTTATCGGGCGATTTTGCTGAATTTCAATACCGATTTTCTCGCGACTATCCGTGACAGTTTGATACCACATTCGGGTCTATGCGATATCGGGGGGCTTCAGAAAGTTAATTTCAACCATAACACTGACAGACGGACAGACGGACATCGCTAAATCGGCTTCCCTACCTATAAGGATCCAGAATATATATACTTTATGGGGTCCCAAATGTATAATAAAGGAATTACAAACGGTATGACAAACTTATATATACCCTTATCACTTATGTGAAGGGTATAATAAGACACAAAAAAGAAAGAAAAGGATTTCAGTTTAATAAGTCTCAATTTAACTAAAGCAGTAGTAAAACACTATGATTAAAAATTAGAAAAAAAAAATTACCGTATTCTTTTTTCATGAATTATTTAAATGGTAATAATTCCCAATACTTTAAAAAGCGACCAAAAGGTACTTGAAAAAAATTGCAGATGCTTGGGAATTTCAATCAAAATTACTTTAAAAGCTTTCTCGTCTAGCAGCCAGCTTTTCAACATATTCCATGGTACAAGTTCTTGCGCTTAGGCGATATAATACCAAGTATTACTGGCCGAATTCTTGCAGCTTGTGGGTAATAAAAATGAAAGTATTTAACATCTTGTTGGTTCGATTGCTTTTCTTTTTTGAAATTCATTAAAGGACTTAAAAACCGTCTAATTCAAACTCGTTTATAATTAAAACTTAGAGCCTAAAAATAGGCAATAGTTTTTCTTATGCACTCCTACACCTTTTTTCTAGTCTTTAATTTTATTAAGTCGTTAATACCTATAATGTTTTCTATATAAAAAGTGTTTAATTATCAAACAATTAATTTATTGGAAGATGGATTTAGTTAGAGCTTAATAAAAAAGTATTTTAGTTTTAAGTCAAATATACAATTTTAAAGTTAAACTAAAAAATTTATCTTAAAATTTAACTTACTCTAGTAGGGCCATTTTGTTGTTGTTCTTCTTCTTCTTTTTGATTTACAATGGTGTCAGTGCAAACAAGTAGAAATACAATGTACAATAGTTTAGCATTTATTTTAACTTTATGACCTCTATGTAGAATTTATGATACTTGTTTTGTTGTTGTATAACGAAAAACAATGGATAATACCAAGAGAAGAAAAGAAACAATGAATTGCAAGAGCAACAGCAAGAACAAGAACAAACATACATATTTACTACTTGCAGTTAATTTCTGTAGAGTTAATTGTCTATTGTTGCTGCAAATATGTACTTTATTAGGAAAATGAAATTGAAGAAAACAAAACAAATCAAATCAAGACTGCAGAAAATTGTCTAAAAATGTTAACAAAAGAAATCAATAAGACAAGTCTTTTGTTTGCTTTTTAAAATTTTTAAAGTTTATTTGCAAAAACTTTTTTAATTTATTTCTTTTTTTTCCTGAAAAAAAATATTGTCATTATTATACTCTACCAGAGTGATAAGCAAAACTTTAAAGAAATACACAACTGATACAAGTATTTGTTAGTTTCGATAGTTGCTCTCAAGACTTTGTAGTATAAAAATTTTATGATACGCAGCCAAACACAAAAAGTATCTCCACCACTGGCATTTTTTAAACAAAAAATACTTTCTTTATTTATTTTTTTAATTAGGGAGCAACAAATTTCTATGGATTTTAAGAGTTTACCCAGCTTAATTGATCTCAGTTGTCATTGGCTTTTAAAAGTCTTATGTATGTATGTTAATGAACAAGAATGTTTAGATAATATTAAAAATTATTTTTTAAAATCCATTTTAGGCTTCACCCTAATAAATATTTTTGAAGATGTAAATATAAGCAGAAAGTTATCGTCAGCTGAATTATAGTGTTGTATAACAGTTGTTGTAGTTAAAAGTTATGAGACGATTAAATCAAAACCAAACTTCAATGTGCTCCAAGATTTTAAGTAGTAAAACTAGTTTCCATTTAATTTTGCTTAAATACATGGTTCAAACTCTTCCTCAAAACCGTTATTAATTTATAACCATTTTTTAATTATATCCACACCACATACGTGGTAGGGATATTGTGCGTTTGTGCAGATTTTTATAACGCCCAAAAGTAATGGTCTGAGATGCACCCTGAAGTATACTGACTGCCTTAGAATCACTTCCTGAGTCAATTTAAGCATGTTTATTCGTCCCCCAGACTGTAGTTTTGTAATTGATGTGCAGGTCGCATTTTTAAAGATATTTAAATGCAATTTGGAACCGATAAATCGGTTGCCACTGTCCCACAGCATATTGTTTTTGGCGATGATTGCTTCAGTTTTTCGTATAGCCCTCATACAAATGTTACCCCAGAATAAGCATTTTGGGTCATACTTAACTTGAATATTACTCTAATTTGACAAAATTTGAAATATTTTTCTAACTGAATGCAAAAATTATCGGTTAATTTTTTATATTGTTTCCATAAAAATATTGTGTAGAGTATAAAATACTCGGGTTTGACCGACTATAACTTTCACACTTGTTTCTTATTACGTAGAATTACTTTTAGCTTTTTTTATTTTAGGCAACGATATATAACTTTATGAGTTTAATATTTGTTTTTCTTTCTACGTGCTGTTTTTCTTTAAACACAAAACAGCAAAAAAAAAATCTTCTTATTTGTTCTATAGACGAAAATCGGTGCCTTAACTCAAACAAACATTTGACATTTTTCTGACACTGTCATAATATGTTTTGGCAGATAAAGAAACAGAATATAAAATAAAAAATGAACCAAAAACACATTTGGTTTTTTTTTTATTTCGTTACTCACTTTTTCATTACAAGAACTCAAAGGCTTTAGAGCAAAAGAAAAAAAATATCAGGAAATTTATTCTTTTTTAAAACACAATTTTATTATTTTCAATATAAAATTGCAGCAGAAAATAGAGAATTTAAAAGTGAGTAGAAAAATGTTGAAAAAATTTTAACTTAATGAATATAAAAAAATTTTTAGAGATAAATATAAGCAGAAAAGTAAAATTTGAGACACAAATTTTTAAAAAGCACCCAACCCGCTACCCTTACTGTACTTTTTTCTTGAATATTTTTGTGAATTTACAGTTGCAACAAACTACATATAGAAAAGTAGCTTACTACTGCTCAGACCGCGAGAGATATTGAAATTCTGGTCAACTGATGCAGTAAACAGGTTTGGTAGTTTTGTTGTCGCTGTCTTGGTTTACTTGATTTGCATTAGTGGTTGCATGATATTTCCCACAATTTTAATGTTTAAGTGAGTACATGCTCAGCCTTTTTTTATTAATTTTTGTATTTAAGCCTCCCTTGACATATAGTTCATTCGGTTTTGTAGTCACGTCTGATTTGTACACTTAGAGGTGTCCGTCTAAAGAATATTTTAACTGCCCATTTTCGACTATACAATCAACTTAGTTTTAGAGTCAATTAGACAATGTTCATTAATCCCTTTGGCTTGGTGTCCATGTATTTTTGTTGCAAAACAAAACGAAAAGTCACATTTTAGAAAATAAGTTGATAATATTTTACATGGGCTAGTTTTTTGTTATGAAAACTAAGCATATTGAAACTGGTAGGAGTTTAATATGCTTAATCTTGATGGGCATTAACCGACATTATCATTGATATCAGCATTTTCTTTTCAGTAAAATGCCTGCACAGGAACTTTTAAATATGTATTAAAAAAATTGTTATAAAAATCCAATTTTTTTAAGACGCCGCCTTCACAGTTGCAGGGCTGTTGTAAGGCTTAGAGTATTTTTATTCCCAGCCGTCCAAAATTGATTTTTTTTTATTGTAAAAACCTCCGGAAAATAATAGAAACACACTTAACTACTTACTGTTGGCATTATTTCCTACGTCTGAACGATTGACTTGTACAGTGTGAACTACAGTGCTAAACATAAGCACTGAAGTTGTGTAGTGTATGACCGACATAAGGCAAATGCAATGCCGCCAAAATATAATAATAGTGAAGCTTTAGTATAAAAAATTGCTAGTTTCTGGCTAAAGAGTGGCACATGTAGCCAACAAGATTTGTAGAAAAATTTGAAAAAAGTAATGCAAGAATCTTTTTATAGTTTTTTCAACAAATTTAAGGTACAATAAACAAGATTTCAGCAAATTTTATGTTTTAAGATAATTTTTTGATGTACATTGCAAGACAGTCATATTTTAAAATCGCCTGCTTAATACTGCAAGGTTGTGTAAATTTTTTTTTTTAGGTTTTGAGTTAATAACATATCAGGATTGTACGTGAACATTTTTTTGTTGATCTGATGGTTGTAGAGTGCCTCTAAGCCCAGCAAACACAGTATTTCAAAATTGTATGTAACAAAGCGTACAAAAGTTCAGAAACAAAATTGTGTGCAGCACAGAGCTTTCAAGTATAATACATTCACGTGACTTTTATAACGAGGCGTTAAAGTATTTTTTCTTACGTTTACAACAAAAAAGTCAACGCAAATCTATCCAAGTAGTACCAATCAAACGAAAATAACCTCGGGATGGCTGCCTGTCAACACAAGCTTTGTAATGAATATTTGTTCAAATTTACTGTTTTTATTGTCAAATAATTCTTGCTTATTTTTAAAATTTTTAAACAAAAACTAAATTTAGCTTTAATTATGCTCTTCCAATAGTGATAAGGGTATATGGCAGTTTGGCATTCCGTTTGTAATTTCTTTATTATCCATTTGCGATTCCATAAAGTATATATATTCTGGATCCTTATAGATAGGGAAGTCGATATTGCCATGTCCGTCTGTTGAAATCAAGTTTCCGGATTCAAAAAAGTAATACGGACCAGCTACTGGTGTCAAACTATTGAAAATATGCTGGAAATAATCTCTTTTTATAATCAGCAAAATCGGTTCACTATTGACCGAGAAGCGAAACCCCAAAATAATCAATTTTTTTGGACAAAATCCGTGCATATATCGCTATATATCTCAGTAAATATAGTCACTCTTGCTACAAATCTTTGCACGTATACTCTGAGGATAGGGACCTAAATGTGGGAAAAAGTTTTTTCAGATAGGATAAGGGGAAGTGGTATTTTCCCCACAATTGACCAAATTTTTGGAAATATTTCATGCGCTAAATTTTAGAAACTGTCGACTTAAAGTCTTGCACAAAAAATAATTGGATAATAAGACCTAAATTTCGTCAAAAAAATTTTAGGTAGGCGCAGGGAAAGGAGTAGCTCCCATAAAAATCAACAATTTATATGAAAATTTCGACACGAATTTTCTTGGAGACTTTAACAGCTCTTGACTTCAAATGTTCTTCAGAAAGTAATTGGACAATAAGATCTACCTTTTGGAAAGAAAATTTTTCGGTTGGAGCAGAGGAAGGGGTAGCTCTCATACAAATGAAAAATTTTTATGAAATTTTCTATACGGTATATCTCGAAAATTATAATATAATACAGAAATCGACAGCTATCGAATGTTCCATGAAAACTATTAAAACTGGAAATAAAACATTTTTATAAAATTTTTGATATGATATATCTAGGAAACTATAACTGATATCGACTTCGAATGTTCTACAAAATGTAATGATTAAATACATTCATCTATTTTAGAAAAATTTAGTTGAGGGGAGCAGGGGGTCTAGAACCCCCCATACAAATTAACTTAAATGTCGAAAACTTTTATAACTCTTGACCTCAAACCTTCTATATGGTATTTCTATTAAACATACGAACTAGAGAAGATGGATTGAAAAGATAGCTGCGTATATTAAAATACCAATATTAAGGGTATATAAGATTCGGCACGTGCGAATATAGCGCTCTTACTTGTTTTATATTCTAACTTATTCTTAAATATTAGTTAAGTTAAACTTTTTTGCCAAAATTTATTTGGAAATAGAAGAAAAGCGATTAAAAATCTCAAATGCAATTTTTTTGACATTTACGTTTTTGCATATACATCCTTCTAATATTGAGAAAGCGATATGTAAGTACCTGTGCATTGTAAATATATGAATGTATGTATGTGTGAATGTATCAAATTTGCACAAATTCATATTTCATTCACACCTTTTATCTCTGCATAAATTCAATTTCAAGATTGCACACATATTCTTATGCACTTATTCGGTCATGTATTTGAAGGGGTAAGGGAAAATTATATTTATTGCACAGTTTTAATACTTGTTGTGAATCATATGTCAATAACATCGGAAATTCGAGGAAATTACACATTATTGATGATTTTCAATATTATTTGCAAATGTATATACAACAAGTCTAAATATGCTGGGTTCAATATCTCTTTTGAACATTTTTTTAAGAAAATTTGTCTATTTTAGTGCAAGTCTACAAAGAAATAAAAATAAATTTTGAGCAATTTTCTTTTTCATCAAAATGTTTGAGTGAAATGTCAGAACATAAATCTTTGATTATCTTCTTCTTAACGCAGCAAATCTATTTATTCGTCGGTGTGTGCATATGCTTATAGGTTTGTATAGATGTGTAGTGTGAATAAGATTCGTGAAGAAAAGATGATTGTATTTAATGTTGTTGTATATTTTATTTGTAACTCTACGATTTATTTCAATACTTGCTACGACGGAGTATAAAAAATATAAAATGATATTTTTCTGCTTGGCTGCGAAATTCATTTAAACAGATAAATGTGAATATTGCGAATGTTTAATGCAAAATGATATGTAATTTGAACAGAGACAAAAATCATACAAACAAATTAAAAAAAAAATATTTAAAAGGTATTATTTAACAATGAAATGAAAAAGTTTTAATTTCTTAAAGAGGAATACCCATAATGAATACTACACAGATACGCATTACATAACTTTTTATATAAATAATTATATAAGTATGTGAATTCTAAAAGTTGATGTAAAAGCTTAACATTACAGTTGATTTTAATGAATTTTGAAAGAAAATTTTTAAACTGATAAAACTACAATACAAAAATTGTTAAAATATTTCTGCATTGAAATATGGCATCACATTAAAATTTAACTATTGATTTATTTTGGCTGCCATAAATACGCAAAGACATATCTGCTTTTAACATTTATCTTACTTTGTCAGTCTGTCTGTAGTAAATATTCTCACTAGCGACATATTAAGCCAACTTGAATGAAATTTATTTAAACTGTTAACACTTTACAGATACAGTTTGATATTGAAAATAAGCAAAAAACTGCAAAATATAAATAAAAAAATTTTTAAACAAATATATAAAACACCATGAAGAAAAATGTACTTTTTTTCGAAATATCATTGAATAATTTTTTAATTACAAAAAGGGAATTGAAAAAAATTAACTTAAAATTAAAAAAAAGGTCTTCAAAAAAATAAATCCAGGTTAAGAGATGTACAATTTAACAATGACCTTTGTTAACCCACCAGAGGGTTTCAATCGCGTTTTCGTAAAGATAAAATAAACTCATCACCCAAAGGGAAATGGAACTCATGCCTCGCCCAGTAAACGTCAATCTGTCTTAAGAGGCACAGTTACCTAATGGAATGTTTTTCAAAGATTTGATCACCGTTTGGCTATCAGCTAGCTTGGCCCCCTAAGAATTCTCAATTTAGGATGACAGAAGAGGTTAATTTGGCTACCAGAAGTTCTATCAACAGGACTCTCTGGTGTATATGGTTTTCAAGTGAATAGCGCAGCTTCATCCTCCCCTTAAATCTTAGGTCTATCAGTAGCAAAGTGGTTGGTCTTGCGTTCTGGGGAAAGATCTGTCAATTTGCCGTACTCCTTCATAACCACACTCGGCTTCTTAAATAAGTTTGGTTTCGGGACCATGCAGTCACTGCTGAATATTACTATGACAAACTGGCCCCTGAAGTAATTATCCCGCTGACACCACCCTCGATGCTGCCTCATTTTTGGCTATTATGACTGGTTAAAAATACAGAACAACTCACAGAAATGACGTATGAATCTCCATGCCTCTGTGCGCTCTTTAGGTACTTGCGAGTAACTTGATTTTTCAGTGCGGTCCACCACAAGAGTATACCATTAACTAAAATGGGCTTCGACACTCTAGTTGAAGCGTAATGAACAAGATTTGCTAGGAGACATCATGTTTTGCCTATCAATTTCATGCATTGACCACATTGGTTACTTCTTTTTATAATTTTCTCCTTTATGTCAGCTTTTTGGCCAACCGCAGAGCTTATTCTACTCAATTACTTTTCAGAGACAATAATCATAGAATTAAACAATTTTTGCAGAGGCCCTTCTCTTAAGCAAAAGATTTCTAAAATGCATTTTTTTTAAATAAAATTAAAAAAAAAAATTGTTGCTGAGTTTTGATATCACCTTTCCTGCAACTGAAATTTCACGCGCGAATATGCTTTTTCTTTAATGTTTTTGCTTGTTTTTAGAAAAAAACTTTTTATTATTTTCTTTTAAAAAATATTGTTATCAAAACCTTTTCCAAAATTATATTCTAATTCTTATACGTTCCACTTAATAATTCTTAAATTTTTTTCTGCATTTTTTATATTTAACTTACGGCAACACTGTTTCTAAAAAAAAAACACATTTTTATGCAGCAAAAAATTTTGTAAGATTGCAATTACGTTATCAGGAAGGTTATGGGAACTTATATGCGTTAACCTACAATTTAAAAATAAATATTTAGATACGGAAGCAATTACTTTTGATAAATGCTACACAAACACATCCGCTTTATCTGTCACAGTTGAGTGATAAAAGAGTCTAGAAAATTTTTTGACAATTTTTTTTGCGTTACCTCAGATTTTTATATTTAAAGATAAGATAACTTGAAGGTGTGACAATGAAAGTCTGTAAGATTTTTTTGAATTTGATTAACTTCACCAAGTTATTTTGTATATAAAAACACCTTCAGCCTTACATTAAGTATTCAAATTAAAGTTAAACATTTAAAGCTTACGGCCAACCATAATTTCGGTTAAATATTTATTCAGTGCAATATTATGGCAATTTATTTAATAATATTTTTTATATTTACTTTGGGTTTATTAACAAAAAGCTCATATAATGCATTGGCATCACCATTTAAGACATTTCAATCAAATAATAATGATGCAAAAAGGGTGGACTTTTTTCCCCACGTACCTTCAAAGAAAGAATTTCAATATGATGGCCGCATTGTAGGTGGCTTTATGACATCAATTGTTAATTATCCATATCAGGTTTCATTGCAATATCAGAGAGAACATATTTGTGGTGGTTCAATTGTGGCTAAGAATATCATTTTAACAGCAGCTCATTGCTTTGAAGTGTCTATGGATGCGTCAGACTTCCGTATACGTGCTGGCTCAACAACTCATCTGTTCGGTGGTCAATTGGTCGGTGCCCGTCATATATTCAAGCATGAGGAATTCGATACTTGGGCACAAGATAATGATGTTGCTTTGGTGGTGCTTCAAAGAAATCTCATCTATACACGCACAGTACAACCAGTCGAATTGGCCTCCTGGGGTGAACAATTGCCAAATGATGACAACGACTTTATTGTAAGTGGCTGGGGGTTGACAAGCGAGACAGGGTTGTTGTCGCCTTTGCTTAACTATGTTTCTTTACGTTTAATAAATCAAACAACTTGCTCAGAAGACTATAAATTAATTGGTCCAGTCACTGCGAGAATGTTTTGTGCTGGTTACGCTGAAGGTGGCAAAGATAGTTGTCAAGGCGATTCTGGTGGGCCTTTGGTGAGTTATGTTTTTTCTGCATCATCATCACCATTACCAACATTGCCACTGGCGCCAATAGGAATAGCATCAGAAGCCTTAAATTCAATGTTACATTTTCCAAGAAATACTATGAAACCCAAACAATATGGAATTGTTTCATGGGGTGCTGGTTGTGCACAAAAGAACTTTCCAGGTGTTTATACAAATATATCAGCCTTTAGGCCTTGGATTGATGCTAAAATAGAACAAGCTTATTACTTATAAGTTCATTTTAGTTAATTAATGCATAAGTAGGTAAAACTGTGTCTTAGAAATTTAATATTTTATTAGTATTTTTAAGCAAAAAAAATTTATATTTTATTTTATATTATTTAAGTTTGCACACAAAGAACAAAAAAAAATATTTTTAAATAGATTTTAAAAGTTTATAAAAAATTTTCTTTAAGGAAAGTTAAAATAAAAAAATACAATTGTAGAAGAGGTAAAAAGTATTATATCAGATATGTTTAAAAAAAATATTTAAAAGTTTTAAATTAAATTAAACTCTATTAATTTTGATTTTAAAAATAATAACGTTTGCTTTTATATTTCCTTAAATTTGGACACATCATTGAGAAATTTAATAGAAAATCTGAATTATTGCCAACCAAGTGCGGATGTTTGCTTGTAGCGCTCAAATATAATAGTCCAGGTTAGGTTAGGTTGGGTATATTTGACTGGTCAAGGCGACCCCACATGTGCACTTTAGATGCTTAGTGTTACCAGGCAACAGGACCATTACTAGGGAATCCTACCTACCTAGCCAACTCAATGAGGTAAACTCAAGGGTACTCTACACTCTCTTGATAAACACCAACAGCTCCCTCTTACTAACCTCAGATTTTTTCTTTAAGTTTTATAAAGATGATTCCTAAGCCTAAAAAAGACCCTTCAAGTGTGGAGTCTTAGGCCTATAAGTCTATTGCCAACTATGTCTAAATTGTTCGAGAAATTGCTTAAAAACAAGCTGAGTCCGATCCTGATTGATAACAACTGCATTCCAGCTCACCAATTTGGCTTTCGAAGCCAACATAGTACCATTGAACAAACTCACAGGTTGGTACATGTTATAAGAAAAGCCTTCGAGGAAAAGAAGTACTGCTCCGCACTCTTTATCGATGTCACTCAAGCCTTTGATAAAGTTTGGCATGAAGGCCTGTTGAGCAGGCTAAAGCTGAACCTATCGGTGAATATTTTCAACCTTTTGGATAGTTACATAACTGGCCGACAATTCATGATTAAAGAGGGAAACCACTTAAGTTGTTCTCAAATAAAGACCCTCATGGGAGTATATAAGGCCCAATTCTGTACTTGATTTATACAGCTGATATGCCAACCAACAGTTTTACGCACACGTCTACATTTGCTGATGATACCGCTTTCCTCAGTGTTCATAAAGACCCTAAAGAGGCAACAACAAATAATCCAGGTAGAAAAATGGGCAAAATTATGGGGTATTAAAATAAATGAACAAAAATGCACCCACGTTACTTTTACTTTACGCAAGAAAATGTGCCCCCCAATTCTTATTAACAACCAAACGGTGCCTCAACAAATTGAGACAAAATATCTTGGCATTCACCTAGACCGCCGCCTCACGTGGAAGTCACATATAGATGCGAAGTTGTCACAAATGAAACTAAAAACAGCCCAAATCTACTGGCTAATTGGTAGAAATTCTTTGCTACGTCTTGATTGTAAACTTCTACTCTACAACCCGATTTTGAAACCGATTTGGTGCTGTGGGATACAATTATGGGGCACTGCTTCCGCCTCTAACATAGAAAAAATACAACGTCGTCAAAACAAAATACTAAGAATGATAACTGGTTCTCCTTGGTATGTTAAAAGTAGCAACATCCACAAGGATTTACAAGTTCCACTAGTTAAATGTGAAGTCCTAAATTTTTTGAACAGGTATTTAAAAAAGTTGGAAACACACCTAAATCTGCTCGCTCGAAACATCTTACAGCACGCACGAAACAGTCGTTTGAAGAATAGGGATACTGTGGCACTTAGATAAAACCCTTTTAAATGTCTTTTACTTTAATTTGAAAACTTAAATTTTAGTCTGGCACTGGCGGAATTAACTTAAACTATTTAGCTTTAAGATTTTGACATTTATTGTTAGTTCGCCAAAGGCGAGGATTCAATAATTAAAAATATGAATAAAAAAAAGTTTTATAAAAGCTTAGACAGTTTATATTGAGGCTGGCAAGGGCTCAACAGAGTCATAGAATATGATTAATGAATTATTTATCCTTCGTTACACTGCAGAAGTTGTATTAACTCCTGGCTAGTTGTCCAAAAATAACATGAGCCTAAAATAACTTTTTTGCAAAGAGAAATTTATATTATCCTTGAGACTAAACGTACAGTGACATTGTACAATATATTTGGGACTTTTTTTTTTACAACAGAGCCTGTAGCTAATACTTAACTGAAATAGAGTACGAATGCCAAAAGCTCTATTCACTTGCGAGTGCACCTTTGGCTTTGCGAGTTCGTCTGCCTTTTTTTTATTCTCCTCAATTTCAATGTGCCCGTGAACTTAGCAATTAACCACTTGCCTTACGTGACACAGTTTACCAGTAAAATATAAAGAAGTATATAAGATTTGCCGAGGTTGCCTTGATGGCGGCCTGACCACTTGAAAGTTTTCCACTTGGGAGACAGGGCAAGATAAGTGGCGAATTTGGCCATTAGAGTCTTTGCCTAAATGAAACTTCGGCCATTTAAAAGTTCGCAGAGCTTATTCATATCCAGAAAGTCTAAAACTTCAATCTCTCATCACTAAACTAATTGTAAAACAAAAATTGTTTTTGTGATATGGACAAAGGGCTCGCCAATCAGCCGTACTCCAATGTAATTCTCGGCTTCTCAATGAGGCTTAGTTTTGGGAATATTTAATACCACTATATTTTGTGGCTAAAATTATTCGGAAATTACCATATGTGACCTAAGTTAAGTACCAAATCGAGTCGCAGGTTTCTGCAGCCAAATTAATTGGTTTCAAATCCAAAATTACATTCAGCAATACCATACAGCTACTGCGTTGAGTGCCAGTTATACACAATCAAGCAAGTCTATTGGTGCTCTTCAGATGCCTGCGCTTGGTTTGCTTTTTCAGTGTTATCCACTATAAGAGTCACCTCTTTTTTCTGCATAGTGCTGGGTCCTTACTGGCTCCTGAGTTCATATTGAATCTTTACGGCAGCCCACTGCCCAATATCAAGTCTATATACTCTGTGTGTCTCTAACGTAATAGATTGAAGTTATCTTATCTCGATATGACCAATAGATTTGCTTAATCTTAGTTCTTAAAAAAGAGAACTCGATCTGATTTCTTAAAAACCGATTAGCTAATTGAACGATATCTCCAGCAGAGGCAGTATTATTGAGGATAGCTTAAGAGCATCTTTATGAGATGAGTTGCAATATGACGACCAAGCGTATTAATACTTTAGCTTTTGATACCACTCTCTTAGTAAAAAATGTTGCATGTACTTAAAGGATTAAATTGCGATGCCATTTTTTGCTGTCCCTCACAAACTGCAGCTCAGCTAAAAATGCTGCTCAAACAGGTTTTCATTAAGAAAGATTTTATTGTATCACCATTGTACTAGACCTTGTTAAAAGCCGAGAATTACACATTAATATAAGAATTATGTGGGGACTGTAGAACACCCTTGACATTTTTCGTCAATTGTCCAAAGCCTGTGTATTCCTAAGTAGCTGACAGCAAACACAGATCATGAGAAAACCACGTGATGATTTAAGCCAAACAGTAGTTGTCCTGGAGCCGCCAGACAGTGGCAAACCGTACGAACGTATTTAAGATATGAACAAAATCATTCAGAAAGATTACCAATTTTGAACACATTGGTCTTTTAATATACCCAGCCGAGTTATTTTGTACTGCAAACAATATTATAAGAATAAATTGAGCGAGTCCACAGAAAACTTTACAAAATTTTAACGTTTGTATGAATAATAGAAATAGATGAAGAAGGTTTGAGGTCGAGAGTTATAAAAGTTTTCGACATTATTCATATTAAAAGGTTAATAAAAGTTGTTAATTTTTATGGGATGCTTTGGCCCCCCTGCTCCTCTCCAACTTTTTTTTCCAAAATATGAATTGTTTGATTATAACTTCGTGTAGAATATTCGAAGTCGATAGCTGTTATAGTTTTCCAGATGTAACGCATCAAAAATTTCATAAAAATTGTTAATTTGTATGGCAGCTGCCCTTTTTTCACCCCCACCCAAAAAATTTTTCTTTAAAGCGTAGGTTTTGTTGTTCAATTACTTTTTGTAGTACATTTGATGCCGATAGCTGTTATAGTTTCTACGATTTAGCGCATAAAATATTTCACCAAATTTGCGCAATTGTAGGAGAAATACTACTTCGTCTGATCCCATCTAAAAAAATTTTTCATTATTTAGGTCTCTACTTTAGAAATGTCGCCAGAACGCTATATTTTTTGAGATATGTGGGGATATATGCACGGACTTTGTCCTAAAAAAATGGGTTATTTTGGGGTTTCGCTTATATCTCGGTTAGTAGTCAGCCAATTTTGCTGATTTTAAATAGCGATTGTTGGCAAGAAATTTCTAATAGTTTGACAGCATTAACTGGTCCGTATATCTTTACAAGACTCCTGAACCTTGATTTCAACAGACGGACATAGCTATATCAACTTCCATATCTATAAGGATCCAGAATATATATACTACTTTATAGGAACGCAAGTGGATAATAAAGAAATTACAAAGGGAATGACAAACTGGTATATACCTTTATCACTATGTGAAGAGCATAAAAACTTATATGACATAATTTTCAAGTTTAGAAATTATTTTAATTATTAGCTACACTTGCTAAACTAAACAAAGTATTTTTTTGCACATTTTTTTACAAAATAACTTTTTATTTTAATAAAAATTTTTAGTAAAGAACTAAATTTTCTCAACCCTTTAACTTTAATAAATAAATAATGTTGAATTTTATTGCGTTCAATACTTTCAAAAAATATCTTAAAAGAATCGAAAAAGAAACCCCAAAAACAATTAGTTAAACATCCAATTAACACTTAATTTTAACCTCAAACAATTTCATTTAGTTGCCTGCTGGCTAAATGACAGCAAAGTTAATTTTAAATGTCAATGCGAAATTGAAAGACATAAGATTAAAATAACTATAACTAAAGCAATGGCAACAGTTAACCCAAACTACGAGTAAGTGTTGTTGCATAAGACAATTCAAAACAACAACTCAAAAGCAACAACAATGGTAACGTTTAAAACAACAACTGAAATTGTTTAAAGACAACAGAATAGAAGAAAAAGAATAAGAATAAAAGAATCGTAAAAATACAAGAAATAAATGGTTCAATAAATATTTTGTAAACAGGAAATACAAAATGAAATAAAATTACAAGCACTCAAACACTCACACAAGCACACTTATGTGCCTACTAACCCAATCACATTTATGTAAATGTGTAAATGTGTTTGCCTTTATTAAGGAGTGTTGGTTGACTTTTAGAAATTTTAAAATTTTTTTGCGATTTTTTTTACAAAGCTACGCTCAACTATATGACTTTTAAAAAAAATTCTTTAAACAATATTAGAAAAAATATACACCGAAAAAATTATTCGTATTTTTTCTTTAAGTAACGCATTAGCTGAAAATTTTACCTTTTTAATGAAACATTAAAGTACCACAATTAAAAAGCGCAGTAGTTTTTGGAAAGCATATGCCAACAATTATGCTTATCTAAAAATTGAGCTCACTTGGGCCTACTCATTCGAACCCTTTGTTAAGGCTAACATAAATTAGAATTTAGGCTTTGCAAATGCCTCTTTGATTTAGTGGTAAGAGTTTCAAGCTTGAAACCATAAGGTGCAAAATTCAATACTCGATTGGGTCAATATTTTTTTAATTTTTATGCTTTTCAAATATAAATATAAATCGGTATGTAAGCAAACAAAATTGGAACGAAGAGAAACCTGAAGAAATTCAAGAGCTGCCACCTCATCCAGAAAAAGCAACGGTTTGGTGTGGTTTGTGAACCGGAGGAGCCATCGGTTCATATTTTTTTAAAAATTATGCCGGTGCAAACGCAACCGTCAATGACGACCGTTATCATGCCAGGATAACTGACTATGTGATGCCTGAAATCGAAGCTCGTGATCTCGGCGATATAGGGTTTCAGCAAGCCGGCGCTACTTCCCACATATCGCGGTTGATAGGTTATATGATGGAAGAAGAGGGCCCCCTAGCAACTTCCCATCAGTATAAGTGCCACAATCTCGTAGTATCAACCGAGCAATTTTCAGTTCACTGGAAGGCTAACAGACATGGCTAAAATGAAAACAATCGGTCTTAGGCTTATTTGATCAGTGGTTACTCACTGATTGGTCTGGCTTGAGGCAGGTTGTTCTTGTTGACGCTGTGGCATATACATCACCAATAGGTGACACCGCAATACAAGGTTTTAAGGGTACCAATACCATATCTGTTTCAAATAGAAATTGGTAGCAATCATACGGAAGTGGATTTCCGAGGCTGACCAGAGTCCTATCTGGTACCACGGGAATCAGTTGGCCCCATGTGCTTACCAGTGCATGAACTGATTAGTGGCGAGGTCTTCTCCGGGAGTTCACGTGGTGGCTGTAGTTATCCCCAAGCGGGGCAACTGAGAACGAAAGTGAATATGCTGAGGTCGTCTTGTGCGGGCCCCAGAGTGATCGCTTCAGCGGTTTTATATGAACTTAAGGTTTACAAGGTAGAGTCTCTAAGTTTTGGCGGGTCTACCAATGCCCATGAGCAACTGATGAAGTAGGCTAATAGCAGAAAAGCTGTAAGCGTGTTTGGAAGTAGGTGAATAGGGAACTGACTACGGCTTGGACCTTAGGATCTAAAATAGGATCCCGTTAAAGTAGTAGCAAATAATGAAAAGGCCGGCATTGGCATGTTGAAGCATGTTCCTGTTTCAGTTCTGACTGGAGTTGAGAAAGTTGTGAAGCGTTGATGAAAGTGGAGAAGTTGATTTGTCTAAATGAGAGAAGATCTTTAAAACAGAGCTGAGTGTCACATTTGTTGGGTGCGACATGATAATCATAATCTTTCTTGCTTAAGGCTGGGTACTATTTGGATCAGATCTGTTTGGATTGGAAATGATAAGGTCAAAACTAGAGATGCAATTTGGGTTTAGATAGTCCAACTCCTCAGCTAGGGGTCTGTTATGGCTTGCAAAGAGTCATGGCAGGAAATTGCAACCTAAGTAAGCAACCTGGTAAGCCATTCTGTAGGCAATGGTGGACGCATTGATTCCACTATGTATTAAAAGCACCGTGAACTATTGCCCTTCAGGTAGGTGTCACGTAACCTTTAACCCTTAAATCATATTTATTTTTCTATATACACTTACAATGTTTTTTTTTTGTTTTCATTCTATAAAACCTTATGACAAGCAAAAATAAGAATGATGCAGTTTTCATAAAAATTGAGTGCCCCTATTACAATTGCACCATGAGATGATACACACATATTTACTTGAGTGCGTTTGTATGTTTTGTAATACTTTCAGTCCACAAATCCAAATACACTTATACACACCCATATAAAAATTACAGACTTTAAATGCTAAAAAAGGGAAAATGAATTTTGTCTTCTGTTCCTTTTTTCTTTGTTGCTATTGTTGTTTTTAATATAATGGTTTTTTGTGTTGTTGTTTTCAGCAGTTTATTGTTTTTTGTATATAAATTTAATGTTACTGTAGCTGTAGCCATTACGCCTACGTCCTTGCTCGAGTTTGTCCTCTAAAGTAGTGTCAGACATTTAATGCAATAATTCGCGCCATTACATTTCTTCTTGCTATTGTTTTTGCTATTGCTGTTGTTGTTCTTGCTATTATAGTTGTTATATTTAGTTGCTTTCACTGCTGTTGTTTTTTCGAAATCTTTTGTTAGTTTCTATAGGCTGGTTATTTGCTTCGCATATTTAGAAGACATCTACAAGCACGAAGCATAAAAGGCATAACAGTAAAGATTTTTATGACCAACAAATGTTTCCCTCCAAAATTAAATACAAGATTTGTGTGTATGTTTGTACAAATGTAATTGCTGGTGATTGTCTACGTACTGATATAAAAAATAATGCAAAAATAAAGAATGTTGCTTAAGCTTAAATTAAAGTTGAAACCCAGCTGCATTTTGCTCATAAAAATACACAAAAAGGAAAGTGAAATCAATTCAATACTTTACACAAATACAATAAATAGTTAAGTAGAAACAATTTCAATTGATTCAAGTAGACTTTTTTCCTTTTCCTTTTGGTCAAAAAAAGTATTAAACAAATATTGCAGCACTTAAGTCTAATAAATATTCAAAATTATTTTTCGAAGCGAAAAACTCTCAGCCAGTAAATAAGAGTGAGATTTAAGCAGTAAAATTTAGAATGAAATATAAGTAAAACAGCCCAAATAAGGATTTTAGAAAATTAATTTTTTTTTCAAAAAATCCTAAATCCTTATTCTTGTTTAAAGGCAAATTTGACTTTATTTATTTTTAGTCCAAATTGAATTTTCATTTAATTAAGAACGTCACCCCCAATACATGCACAGACGTAAGGGAATTACCGCCTGTTATTGATAGACGTCCTTAAGAAATACGCTTCCGATTCACAGATATTGTAGATGCTATTGCTAACCTAAATGGCGTTGATAATATAAGCAACGAAATGCTCTAAGAGCTACCTGTTAAGGCTAAAAGAATAATTCTTTTTACTTTTAACGCGATAATTCGGCTTGAACATTTTCCGCCTATATGGAAAGTGGCCTTAGTAAAGATGATTCCTAAGCCTGTCAAAGATAGGCCTATTACTTTTTTACCCACAATGTAAAAGTTGTTAGAAAATCTGCTAGAAAACAAGCTGAATCCGATCTTGAATGACAACAATTGCATTCCAAATCACCAATTTGGATTTAGAAGTCAACATAGTATTATCCAACAAACTCACAGGTTGGTACAGGTTATAAGAAAAGCCTTTAAGGAAAAGAAGTACTGCTCCGGGCTTTTTATCGATGTTTCACAAGCTTTCGACAAAGTATGGCATGAAGGCCTTTTAAACAAACTAAAGCTCAACCTTCCTGCCAAAATTTTCAACCTTTTAGAAAAATACATAACAGGCCGACAATTTATGATCAAAGAGGGAAACCAAATAAGTTGTTCCCAACCAATAGAGGCTGGTGTACCTCAAGGGAGTATACTAGGTCCAGTTCTGTACTTGCTTTACACAGCAGATATGCCAACCAATAGTTTTACACACAAGTCGACATTTGCTGATGATACTGCTTTCCTTAGTACTCATAAAGACCCTAAAGAGGCTTCGAACCAACTGTAACAACACGTAACCCAAGTTGAGAAATGGGCAAAGTTATGGGGAATAAAAATAAATGAACAAAACTTTTACTTTACGCAAAGAAATGTGCCCTCCAATCACTATTAACAACCATGTGGTGCCTCAACGAACCGAGACAAAATATCTTGGTATTCACCTAGATTGCCGCCTTTCATGGAAGCCACATATAGATGCGAAGCTGACACAAATGAAACCAAAGCTGCTCAAATCCACTGGCTAATTGGTAGAAACTCTGTGCTTCGTCTGGATAGTAGTCTTCTACTCTACAACTCGATTTCAAAACCAATTTGGTGCTACGGTATACAATTATGGGGCACTGCTTCCGCCTCTAACATAGAAAAAATACAACGTCGTCAAAACAAAATTCTGAGAATGATAACTGGTGCTCCTTGGTTTATTAAAAACAGCAACATCTACAAGGATCTATAAGTTCCACTTATTAAATGCGAAATCTTTAACTATGTGGAGAAGTATTTGAATAAGCTGGAAACACATCAAAATCCACTCGCTCGAAGCATCCTGCAACATAGTGGGCACACCCGCCTAAAAAGTAGGGATACTATTGCTCTTAGATGAAACCTTTTACATTAATTAGTTTTATTGTGAGAACCTAAATTTTAGTCTGGTACTGACTGGAATAATATTAATTAATTAGTTTTAAGATTTTAATACTTATTGTTAGTTCGCCTAAGCGAAGATTTACAAAAAATGTATAACAGAAAAAAAATCTTAATTAAGAAGAAAAATTTTTTTAATTACTGCTGGATAAATTATGAAAACTTATTTACCAAATGATTCCAAAAATATTAAAGCAAGTTTTTCTTGTACAAAAAAAAAACTATAAATTATTGTAAAAAAGATAAAATTTCTTAATTCCATCATTTGGCATTATCTTGCTCTTTACAAAATATAACATTTTTAAAATTAATATTTCACTTAAAACTGTTTGTCATTTCTTTTAAAATTCTTAATTAAAAAAAGTTGGCAGCAACACCTGCTCTTTATGATTTAGTTAACCCCTGTCCTACACACTTGATCTGTATATTCCAAGCCATACAAACAAATGCAAAAGAATATTTCAGAGTTTTTCTTATTTAGATTTGAGAAATCTTTGAAATAGAATCTTGATTTCTTCTTCTTTCTCGATTTATGCAACAAAACAATTAGTCAGAAATGCATGTTTTATTTTGTAACAATAATAATGAAAAAATTAAATAAAATGTAAACAAATTTTGTGCACTAATTTCAAAAGTGTTACAACTCAAATATTTCTTTTTGTTCAAGAACTTAAATGTAAACTCGATTTTATACTAAAGGTATTTAAAACAACAAATTTTCATGGGTTACAAACAAGTTTATTTTAATAATTGTTTTTTTAAAAATTTTCTAAACTAATCATGACTTTTAAGTTGATACTTTTTGCCACTAAATGGATTCTTTACAAAAGTTTACATTTGAGTTTTAATATTTATTTTATTTTTTTTTTTTGTTCACACAAAGATAACACTAATGAATTGATGAAGATATTTATATAAAGTCTTTCTTCTTAGCAACATAATATGCAATAACTTTTGCACTTTTCATTTTATTTATTTGTTTTAAATTTTAAAAATATTTTTTTTACTTCAATTCTACCAAAAGAAACAAAATATCTATATTTTCATGCATATTTACCTAAATACAAAGCTCTTTCTGTGTAACATAAAGAAAAAAAAACATATTTTAGATTGAACAATTTTTTTGGTGCTTGTGGGAAACATTCTCATAAACAAATTAAATAATTAATAAAATAAATTTAATATAAATGTTTTAAAATAAAAATTAATTGCTTATAAACAAATAAGAAATTATATATTATTTTTTTTTAATTTTTTATACCTCAAGCGTAAAATCCAACAGAAACAGGTACAAGTATTTACGAAAAGTACCTTAACATTTGCTGGAATCACATCCCCACTTTTTACTAGTTCTTGGAAGATATTGGAAACACTGCTGTATCTGGTTGCAATTAATCTTTATTTTATGACCATATCTAACATCAGTGCGACGAATTTAAGAGCAAAGAGATATTCGTGATCAAGAACGTACGACTATTTGAGAATTGTCAGCACATTTCCTTTGAACTGGGAGCATCTAATAAATATATAAAAAACAAAATAAAACAAGTAAGAGCGCTATATTCGGCTGTGCCGAATCTTATATACCCTTTACATTGGCCTTTTAATATACCCAGCGAGTTTTAAAGTCTATAGAAAACTTTAAAAAATAGTAGCGTTCGTATGGATAAAAGAAATGGATGAGGAATGTTTGAGGTCGACAGTTAAAAAAGTTCTCGATATTATTCATATTAAAAGGTTAATAAAAAATGTTAATTTTTATGGGATGTTCTAGTCCCCCTGCTTCTCTCCATTTTTTTCCAAAATGTTTGAATTATTTGATTATTGATTTTTGTGAAATATTCGAAGTCGATAGCTGTTATAGTTCCCCAGATGAAGCGTATCGAAAATTTTATAAAAATTGTTAATTTGTATGGAAGCTACTCCTTCTTCTGACCCCATCTAAAAATTTTTTCTTTAAATCGCAAAATTTGATGTCCAATTACTTTTTGGAGAACATTTTATTTCTAATATTTTATTATTGAATCTTCGCTTAAGCGAACTAACAATAAGTATTCAAATCTTAAAACTAAGTAATTAATACTAGTCCAGTCAGTATTAACTTAAAATTTAAGTTCTCACAATAAATTTACTTATTTTTAAAAGGTTTCATCTAAGAGCAATAGTATTCCTTCTTTTTAGGCGGATGCTTCGAGCGAGTGGATTTGGACGTGTTTCCAGCTTATTTAAATACTTGTCCACATAGTTTAGGATTTCGCATTTTACTAGTGTTACTTTTAGATCCTTGTGGATGTTGCGGTTTTTAATATACCAAGGAGCACCAGTTGTCTTTATCAGAATTTTGTTTTGACGACGTTGTATTTTTTCTATGTTAGAGAAATTTGTAGAACATTTGATTTCGATATCTGTTATAGTTTTGGAGATATGGCGATTTGAAAATTTCATAAAAATTGATAATTTGTATGGGAGCTTTCCCTTCTTCTGCTACCACCCAAAAAATTTCCTCTTTCAAGGGTAAGTCTTAATGTCCAATTACTTTTATTAGAATATTTGAAGTCGATAGCTCTTATAGTTTGTGACATATAGCGCATAATATATTTAATCAAATTTGTGAAATTGTAAAAAAAATACCACTTTCCCTGATCTGATCTAAAAAATTATTTTTCTATTATTTAGGTCTCTACTTTAAGAGTATCCGTGCTAAGTTTTGTGGCAAGAATGACTATATTTTCTAAGATATATAGGGATATATGCATGGATTTTGTCCTAAAAAAGTGGGTTATTTTGGGTTTTTACTCATATCTCAGTCAATGCTGCACCGATTTTTCTGATTTTAAATATCAATTATTTCCAAAATTTTTCTAATAGTTTGACACCAACTGCTCCGTATCTTTTGATATGACTCCGGAAACTTGATTTTAACAGACGGACAGATGGACAGACGGACATCACTATTTCAATAACCCTATCTATAAGGATCCAGAGCATATGTACTTTATTGGGTCGCAAATGGATAATAAAGAAGTTACAAACGGAATGACAAACTGATATATATCCTTATCACTATGTGAAGGATATAATAAATAAATAAAAAACACATATTTTAGGTGTTTTAACAAGGGTAAGGGGTGTTGGGGCAATTTAATAAAAAAACTATGACTTCAGGATTATCTAAGTTAGCCTTAAGATGAATTGTGTCTACGCAAAGGATCTTAGGGTAAATTTCTTGGGCTGTCTGTCTGATATGTGCTGTGCATTAAAGGTATCAGGGACATGCATGCTGCTGTATGACAGGACATTTACAAGAATAATATTTAGTTTGCTTCTTACGCACAAACCGTTATTCTATCGCTCCATTTCCGTACTTCTACTGGACTAGTTAGCTTTTCTTCTCGAGGCTAGATATCTATATTTTACCATATACATCTGGATTCTTGTTGGAAAAAATCACAAGATCTGCAGAAACTTTTTTAATTGGCTGAGAGCAGTTTGAGTAGTTTCAGTAGTATGAATACATCTAGGGTATCTAGGCTTACATGATTTTTTCTTGTGGGTAAGCGCACTTTTGAACTGATAAGCCATAAGTAATTAAAAGGTTGTACTTCGGTTGCAGTTATTTTTAACAAGCTAGTACTTATGTAAGCTTGAACTTACTCCTATCGACCCCTTTGACCAGCTGTGGAAAAGTGAAATAGAAGAAATGGATTTCTGCCTGTCCTACGAATGTCCTACTTTAGCTGTCGAAAGATGAACATTTTTAGGCAGATGTTGGATGATGTAAGTAAAGAATTAGGGATGCAGGTAAGAAAGCCTTTTTGAGATACCTGTTGATCACAGCAAGTCTTATTTCAAATTCTGGTTCTTAGGGACGATACATTTGTGAAGTGGTAACCATGCGACGATCCTATTTGCGATATTGAAAGCAAAGCAAGCACGCCATGTAAGCCAACCAACCCGTGTATAGGATTCAGTCTCAGGGATTTTAAGTAGAATATTTTAGTTTTCAAAATTATTTTAATTAATAAATTTGGGGTTTCTTTACATAACAAAATTAAATTATGAAAATAATTGTTCTCTCAAGTAGACTATTAGCTAAAGCTAGCGTGATACAATACTTTTTTTGTATGTAAGCATACATAGCGCTTGCTCAATATTAAAAGGATATATGTGCAAAAAGATAGATGCTGAGAAAATAAAATTTAAGATCTTAAGTTTTATGTTTTTAATTTTAAAAAACTGTTATTAAGAAATTAATTACCTCTATAAGATACGAAATTAAGCCAAATTTTTTTGTTTTAATAAAATTTTGTAACATATTTTTTACTGAAAACTTCTACAAAAGCAGTTGCTTATGTTACATGAATAGAACTAGGATTTGTTAAACAATTAAAATTTTTTGTTCTATGAAATTTCATATTTAAAATAATATTGCTAACAGACAAATATATCCATGGCCTTATTTAGAAAGAGCGTATCCCGATTTTTTTGTTACTAAACAGGTGGAAAAACACTTAATACAACTTTTAAAATTTTGAATATAAAAATTTTAAATGCATTTTTTAATAAAAAGAAGCACAAAATTGAATTTTCGATTAAGAAAAGCAAACAAATAAATGATGAAATTAAAATTTATTTGCCATTAAAAAAATGCTATTTTGAAAGAAATTTAGACACGCCCTGTTTTTATTAAGCCAACGATATAAAAAATTATATAGTTTACCTATTTGCATTTTCCAAATGCACAGAAAAACTTTTATGTACATTTCTATCTCAAATCTAGTTAAATTTAACAAGAATTGCTTGGACAAGTATTTATTAAACAAATTGTACTATTGTAACAACAACAAAAACATGCAGATGAAATTTTTTAGGAGGATTAGGTTTTTAAATTCGGTGTTTACTACCTTTTCTGTAACATTATGGATTAATGTAAATGCAAAATTCCTAAACTTGTTTCTTAAGTTATTTTTAAGTTGAATTCAAAAGTTTATATCGGCATCTAGCCACCCGGATGGACATCGTTTAGGTAACTCAGAGGGTGATTATTTTTCTGTCGCAAACGTTTAAGCAAACATATGATAAACCTGCCCTCAAAGTCATATGAATCCCTTTATAATATGCTTAAACGGTCTGTGGTTCATACAAGTTTGATAGTGAACTCTTGTAAGTTTTGTGTCGTACAACTATGAGAAGACCTCCTCAATCTCTGGATCAACACCTTGAGTTGCTAATTTGCACGTAAACATCTAACATATTTTAAACTCAAAATAAAATAAAAAATTATAACATACGTCTGTTTAAAATTGAGTTAGCGATATGTTGAAATTTGAGAAAAAAATAAATAAATTTAATTTTAAACAAAACCAAAAAATTTATTAAAAATTCCTTTAACAATTTTAAAATATTTTAAAATATTTTTTAATACAAATTTATCTATAATTTGCTTGATTAAAGTACTTATACCTTAAATTCGTTGTAAGACTTTAGAAAATCATGTAAATCTACTAAATTAAACTAAAACGTCTACAAAAAAAAGCATTTTGTTTTGTTTTAAACAAAACTTAATCCTTCCTTTTATTTTACAAACAAGAATGATCAACTTTGTTTTTAATTATTTAAATTAGGAAACAAATTAAAAAAATATTATAAATAAATTGAATTTTTAGCACTTTGTTCCTTTTGCATTTTTTCTTATTTTCCTTTAAAGCCACAAATCTTTTAAGTCATACTACAAAAATCACAAGATTAAAAAAAAAATCATTTATATATTATTTAATGTATGAACTAATATATAAAACATATTTTTATATGTTTACTTAAACATTCATATGCAAGTCAAACATATACAAATAAATATATAAATTAAGATATGAAGGCTTGCATGCCTTTGCATGTACTTGCTTACGCTTCCCTGTGTATAAACTGGAAGATTGTATTTTATAATATTTCATGAATGTTTCTTTTCTTAAATGCATATTTTTAAAACTATATATTTAAATAAAAATTAAATAAAAATAAATAATTTTTTCTTATATAAAATACAGTTGTACATCTATCTTAACAAATTAGAATAAATGATTTATTTTTTATTTGACTAAATTGCGTTTTAAGTGAACAACGTTTTACTTATTTGTACAAATAAAATGCATACAGTTGACGTTACTCGTTTGGACAGAGGCAAATACCAATTGTTTGTCCAAATATGTTGTAGTTGCTAGCTGAACTTAAAAATTTAATGAATTTTGTAGAACATGTGTTAAAAATAAATTCATTTATTTATCCAAGAAATGCTAAAGTTATACATAAATTTGATGTGTAATTTTCTAGTTTATTGTTTATCTTTGGGCCTGAATACACAAAAACTTGGGTTCATATGTGTCTAAAGTGGGTTTGCATTTATTTATTATTCCATTGTAACTTTGTTTGTATGTTGGTGTTTTAACCAAAAAAATTTTTTTTTATTATTAGCTTTACTAAATACTAGCAAATGGTATCTTTTTCAATTTCAAGGAATAATTTAAAATTTTCATTAGGTGCTGGTTTTATACACAATAAAAATTTTTGATAATAAATAAGATTTAATGATATCATTTTATGAAGCCACTTTCAAAATTAATAACATCTTTATAAATAATATAATATAATAACGACAGCTGGTAACAAAAATATTTATTGAATTTACAATTTTAGTTGTAAGTGCCAATTAACCATTTGTTTGTAGTTATGTTTTTTCTGTGTATTAAAATTTTTCAAAATTTAATTTAATTATTTTTAATAATATTATAATTATTTTTTAAAATGTTAAAGCAATTGTAGTGAAGATCCTGGTGTTTAACAAAATGCTCGAAATATATAGAACAAATAGAACAAAGCTAAAATATATGTTTTTATTTGGGATGAATCGAAAAAGGAAGCAAAACAAAGGCTCAAATTTATAATGTTAATATTTTTATTTTAAATGATTAAAACAAAAAAATTTTAAATCGTTATTCGAATCCTTATTTCATCTTAACGTATCGTCGTCCCATACATATCGTGTATAAAATAATTAAGTGCAGATCTGAGGGGTTTATCTTGAATAGTTAACAAAATATATCAGAATTTTCTTGAAACTCAAAAGGCTTCTTCTAGTATTTCTTGTTTTCAACAGCAATTGTAAAAGAAATATTTATAATGCATTGATATTATTAGTACTTTATTGGTCGTCGAAAGGTTTGCTCAGGGAAGAGATGGTCAAACAATAAAAACTGCTTGACACCATATCCAACCAGTGTCAGACTCCAATTAAAGTTCTCAAAAATAAGATAATTAATTTCGGGTTTGAATGCTTTTACAACTTTCTTAAATACTTGTTCACAATTACGATAAAGTTGGTAACAGACTTATAGACCTGTAAGACTCCACTTTTGAAGGATATTTTTTAAGGCTTGGGAAATATCTTTACCAAGGCAACTTTTCATATTGGCGGAAAATTTTCAAGCCTTAATAAAACGTTAAAAATAAAACAAAACTATTTTTTTTTATCTTAGGAGATCCCTTAGCATTTAACTTATCGATAACTTCTACGACATCTAGAAATGGGCTGTAATTCACTCACAACTGTCAGTTGTCTGCCACTGCAGTTGCCAAACTAAGTTAAATTTTTATGAGTTCATAATTTATAATAAAATTAAATGTTTTACTCAGTGTATAAGTTATATGATTTTTTTTTTATTTTTTTTACTGTAAACCCTTTTCTTTTTAACTGTTTGAAATGTTAAGCTTTTGGCATTTTCAAAAAATTTAAAAATATACTTCTCATATACTCTTATATATAGTTAAAACAAAATGCTGTAACCATATTTATATATAAAACAGATGTGTATACACACACATGGATGTGTTCATATCAGTGCTTGTGTATTCATATTTGCATGTAAGATTGTTTAAGTATGTGAATATGGAAATTTTAGTAGAGTAAATATTTAACACCAATCCCAAGTAGAGATTGTGCAAACAAATAAATGCTCAAGAATATTTTAAAACTTAATGAAAGATTTTTTTTGCAAAGTTGGTTTTCAAACAAAAGCCACATTTTACATTCCAAGGTTAATTGTTGGAAAAAATATTATATTCTTTTTATCTTAAATCTTAAATCTTAAATGAATGAAACTCATGGAAAATTGCTTTAATAAAAAGCAAAAAGGAAATAATTTTCTAAAAAAAATTAAGAATTTTTAGGTTTACAATTTTCTCTAAAAAAATAAAAAAAAATAAGTTAATTGAATACCCAGAGATACTTAGAAAAGAGAAACTAAAATAATTACTCGTACCGAAACGATTTACGAGATCATAACGGAAGAATCTTTAACACAAATATTAAGGGAATGCACACACAAACACATTCAAAGAATATCTTATATGTCCTTTACTCTGCATTTTTGTTAAATATTAATTTTGGATTTTCTTTAAGAGTTTCTTCAAGGCTCATGATTTATTTTCAACTTTCTTATTGCATTTTTTTTAATTTTGTTTTTCAATCTTTTAAAGGCTGCTATTTTGACCTCCTAATTAAAATACAATATCATCACTATTAAGTTTTCTTTGTTTTTTTTTTTTTTTTTGGTGTAACTTCCTCAACATTTATTACTTAAGTTGCAAGTTTCGGAAGTGTTGATAAGTATTTTCAAACATGATATATATTTGAGCAAAAAAAAAAAATAACTCAACTTAAACAATGAACATTTTATAACGCTAAAACAAAGGATGTTTAAAACTATTAAGAACATGCACAAGCAGAAAAGTATAAAAAAAGAAAAATAAAATGAAATTGAAACAGTAACAAGAAACAAAATATTCTTTGTGTTAAGGCAAGAAGTTCTTGTGAACTTTTATGTATAAGAAAATGAAAAAAAACTAAAATTTTTCTAAAATATTTTTAATTTTCAAATCGTGTATATGAAATTTAATTGTTTTATTATCTAGAGTTTAAATAACTGCGGGGGTTATATAAACATATTTTTAAAATTTTTTAGGCTTAATATTAACACATAAGTTTTTGACTTTATTTAAATCTAAAAAAATTTTTAGAGAAAGTAGGCTATTTGAACCCCAAGTTTGTGTAGCTTTTACCTTAAATATTTGTGTAGATTTTTAAAACAGTCTAACATTCACCTTGAATTAAACCGATTTACCATTGCCATGTCTAAAGTTTGGTATACCTATGTCCTTAAGATTAAGGCACAGGTTGTGTTTGTGAGAACATTCTGATGAAATCCGGCATAAACAAAATTCTTGGCATTTTGAGCAATTTCAGTAAAACCAGTAATATTTTGTAAAATTTTATACAGAACTCCTTTAGACCGTAATGGCCTCAAATATTATTTTTTTTTTTCAAATATAAATCTTGCTCCACAAAATTTCATTTATCCCCATAGTCTGTCCTATTGTCCTATTAGGTTTTAAATATATCATCTTGCTATTACCTCAAGTTTAAAATTGGCATTTAATATCTTATTTGTTGTTATTGTTGTTTTTTTTTTTTCCAACAAGCTATGTTGCCAAAATTCAGCATACATTAAAATATCAGTTTTTGTCAAACTACCTTGCAGTGGTAACCAGGCAAGAATCTCCCTAATTCTATTTTTAAACTTTCTTATTTTATTGCAGGAAGTTTAAATTCTATTTTGTGGTTTTCTATTTGTAAATCAGAGATTTAAATTTGGGTTTAAACATTTTCTTATTAAACTTTAAAACTTTTCATTTGTAGTCAGCAAATTTTTATTTGAATTCGAGAATTAACTTCATGTATTTTAGAATTTTTTTACTGTGTTAGAAATTATTTAAAGTAGAATTAAAAAGTATCTTCGCAGCTTAAATTCCCTAAAAATCACCTTTAACTAGAATAACTCATAAGCTTAGGATTAGAAATTATCATCATAACGAAAAAATAAATCTTCAGCATATCTTAATGGGCAATAATAAGTAGGTCCATAGCCTTACTTTAAATCAAAGTTTAAAAAAAACTTAGTTTATGAATTTTCCCCTAATTTGAGCAAAAAAAGGGATACAACGTTCAAGTCCCTTCATATGACAAGCGTTCCGTTGTCTTGTATATTCTTTTTATATTTTTAATCCTGCCCTAACATTTTCCTCCCAATTTTATTTTATCGTATCTGCACAAAGCATTTGTTTGTAAAATTAAATTTAAATGTTGAACAATTAATTGAAAAAAAAAAGCTGAAAAAAACAGTCAAAATTTTAAACTTTTTACCCTCTAATGGAAAAATTTCAAGCTTTCAAAATAATGCAGAGAGAAGAAAACATTGATTAAAATAAAGCAAATGTATCTAAAGTTGTTGTATTAAAATGTTTTTCAGTCGCAACAAATTTAAAGTCAAAAATTGACACAAATTCTATTAAAAAGGTAAAAGTGTAAACATTTTTCCAAAGCAACAATATTCAATACAGATGGCAACAGATATGATTTCATTTAAAATATTAAAAATTTTGCATCAGAAATCAAAATAAAAAAAATGTATTATAATATCAACCAAAGCCAATTACCACTGTGGATGAACAAACGCAGGAACGATACCGAAGTATATTTGAGTGTAACCTCAAAAATCATCAGAATTATAATTAAAATCATCATCAGCTTTACCGTCATTATTGTCAACGTTATTAGTGTCACTGACATTTGCTGTCGCTGCTTATTTTCAAGTTTATTTAACTAAAACAAATCGAATTACAAATAAACAAAAACAGGCAATCGCCAATTTTAACATAAAAACAAAGCAATATATATATATAGGTTTGCAAATAGGCAAATAATTGAAAAACATACAAATTTATTCATAAATGCAAACAGTCACGTTAATACATATCGCCCATTTGCCAGACCAATGTCATAACTCAAAAAATGAATTTTCAGAGTTAACGATGCAGACTTGTTGGTTGTGTTATGGCTTGCACTGTATATAGATTTCAGCTTAAAATAAATCTTCCTTTTTACGTTTGAAAAGAAAGCTCCTTTTGTTTTTTTAGTAAATGTAAGAAAATCAAAAATTTCAACTTTGATTTTATCAAAATTACTTTAATTTTAATTATGACGTTGTGTAAGCAAATAAGCTATGCGAGAGGAAGCTTCAACCATATGTGGTCGGGAATAGTTCAATCCTCACATACGTTCTTTAACTGTTGACCCTCTGTAGCCCAGCTGTTATATAAGAATGACACTTTGGTTTTTTAAGCAAACCATAGATCCAGGTGTGCTAAGATCTTGAATTTCAAGCTGAATACGGTTAATACGGGGGAGAGACTAAGCAAATTAAAAAAAAACTCTAAGTGATTATAATGGTAAGTGTATATAAGTATCCCTTAACTGGACAAAGGTCATCAGGACATGTAGAAGAACGCAGTGTTTGAACAGGAGTTATAACGTAAGTTTCCTTAATCCCCGGTCTCTTGTGGTCAGCAAGAGTTTTCTTATGTTGTTTTTCTGCAAAGTGTTGTAAGGACTTCAATGTAATCGTCTAGAAATTTCAGACGTAATGTAAGGCCAATATACCAAAAAGTCGCGAAGAATAAAAATGCATTACATACTGAAGCACCACTCGCTGTCTGTTCCTGGGTGCGTATGAGTGATAAATAATTTTTGGCCTAATTGCTTATTAACATAAAAAATTGTTTTTTTTTGTAAAATGATGCTAATTTCATTTATTTGTTGCAATATTTTTTGTGTAAACATATTTATATATTCTTTGCAGCTTTTACAATTATTCGTAAGTTTTTAATATTTGTTTGTTCTGCCCAACCACTTTATTACATTCATCCTTACTAATAATATTTAGCTCGATTGCAATGTTTTTTTCATTATTTCTACAAATTATTTATGCTGAATTTTTTTTTTTTTAAATTGATTGTTGTTATTATTTTGCTATTGGATTAGCGAATAAATATTAAATGTAACAGTATATACATTTATATACAAATATAGTAATTTCTGATTGTTTGTGTGGTTTGTAGCAATAAACCTAATAATATGGGGAAAAATATACAAATAAAATTGTAAAATACACAAAGTATGTTTATTAAGCAAAAAAAGTGAATGTTACAATTGGATAGCGCAAGCTTTAATGAAATAATAAATAATAAATATAGTAATTTTAAAATGAATGCAATGCATATTTGTACAACTGATTACAAAGTTATCATATAATTTTTTTGTAACTTAATGTCATTTTGAAGTTAAAGCATTAAAAGCAAGAAATTAATTTCATAATGACCACTTTTCTACAAGTATATATTTCGTTAAAAAAATATTATTAATAATATCTTTAGATACCATTTTAAAAGACCAAACCGACAGTACATAATTACCTGTAAAAATTTTAAGTAAAATAAATTATAACAAAAAAAATTTCAACAGCAAGTTTGTTTATGTCTTATGCTCATATTTATAAAACAAAATTAAATTTAGCAAAAAGATTTAACTATTTTACTCTTTGTCAATGAAAAGAAAGAGGACGTTGGTATAAGTGTGCTTAGAAGCACTTAGGCGTATACTCTTTCTACATTATTAAATCATATTACTCATACACCAACATGTTAAATGTAAAAGAAAAATACTGAACATAACGAGTTGAAGAATTTTTTCATTTACAATTTCATAGTCATCTTTATAATATTTAAACATATTCGTACAATATGTGTATGTATGTGTATTTTATTAATTTGGGTGTTTCTTCACAGAAAAAATTAGTGGCAATAATTGTCACATTAATGGCCAAATTTTAATAAAAATATTTTATGTTTGAAATAGCACTAAAAAAAAGATTTTTGCTACCAACAACTTTAAAAGGATTTTTAAAAACTCTTAAAACAAATTTATTTGTAACTAAAGAAATAAAAACAATTTTTAAAATATTTTTAGTTGATTTCCAAAAATTTTTTTGTAATTACTGTTGCCAATGTTGTGTTTGCTTGCTGAGTCTGATGGTACCTTAGAAATCATCAGTTTGAATTATTGCTTTGTAAGCAAATTTGCTGAAATTTTTTTAATGTTTATGAGATAGGTGAATTTAAAGTGGATGGAAGAGTAAGCCCCTTCTTAAAAAAATTTTCGCTTTAAGACTATAAGAATGTGCATTCTGTCTCACGCCAAATGAATATTTAACATAAGTAAGCATATATGCACCTGTAAGGGCCAGTAAAGACAAAAATGTGAAAGGCTGCCAAATCTGAAACATGTGTTGCAATGTAGGGTAATAACCAAACATTTTTAAAATTTGGCCGAGTAAGCGTAATCGAAAATGATCAGGAAAATTTATTGGCGATTAAAGCTAAAACCCCATAGGAAGTTGGCCCAAGAAATTTTTATTTTTGGTTTTGATTAACGCTAAGCTAAAAAACAGGCAGAAATCACTTGCAACGCATTATAAAATCATGAAAACCTTTAGTTTAGGGAAACCTGAATTTAGGAAGATAATAAGTATTTTAAGAAGTTGCATTAACTTTCAACTTGCGAGAGCGGGAGATGCATTAAAACTATGGAACATATTTATTAGGCTTGTGAGAGACTTCAAAAGGGCCATGGTGGGATTGGTTCTTTAAGGTCAGACCTTGTTAGGTTAAGGGCTCGACCTTTAAGCTGATATTTAAGGGGGAAACTAAGAGGCCAATATTATAACTTGGGTATGAGGAAATGAATGCTTATCATTAATCTTTAGCGGGGAAACAGAAGTGACAGAAAAGTGGCTAAGGCTATGTGACTATGGCTAAACACAGCAGGCAACAGGTTGCTGATGGGTTTGAGAACAACGAGTCTAAAAAGCATAATTGGGGTCGGTAATAAGAACTGTCCGGTTAGGGTCAGGACGAGCATACGGGGTCGTGACGATAAGAAGAATTAGAAACAATACAATTTATTGTTTGTTGCTGTCCGAAGTTGCAGAACCACAACGTCAAGTAATTGGGTAACAAAAACTTAGATGAGGACTATAATTTTTGGAAAACACCATTAAGTTCATCGAGGTAATCAGGTGCCTAGGAGAAAGACAATGGAAAAGGAGTTCCTTAGACTTTTTCACATTGGTGGTCTTATAATTAATTCCCTTGTTCCAATTTGGTGTATCCTTTTTCCTTTTTTTACCTTTCCTTTGCACAGTGTTGACTTGTACCTTTTTAATCGTCTTAAGCAGACCCACGTAACCTAATCTTGCCTGTAAGAAAAATGGTTTGTAAAATATTTTAAGTACAAAATTTTATATAAACTAAAACTAAAGACTCTTCGAAACAATTTTAATTTAAGACCATTTTAATAACTATCGTATAAAACGTTACTTGGCTAAGCGTTTGTGTTTATATATAAACACATATACACTTTTTTTTAAGTATGTAATGAGGTGCTATGTGAGTGTGTTTTTGTATTTACTGGTGTGCAAGCTGGTTAACACACATTCATATACATTTACTTAGTATATTCAAATATAATAATATTAACCCAAAAACGTTTACTTAAAACACTTTCATAAACGCGTAACTCATTAAGTCTTACAAACACTATTATTTTTATTAAAATATAATGTTGTTCAGTGTTTAAAGTTGTTTTTGCAGACATACATATGTATGTGTATGGCATTTCATGTGCTTGTATGTTTTGATATGAATTTACATTTTACACACGTGCATATAGCAAAATGTGTAGATGTAAGGACTTTTAAAAGGTATTTTTTATGTGTACATCTATACATACATTTATATACATACATTAAGCTCATATATCATTTTGTGGTCTGCTTAATGTCACATAAGATATTAAAACACATATTCCCAACATGTGTATGTGTGTATGCACAAATATGTATAAATGTATATGTGTGTACCTATAAACAAACAAATCCTTTAGTGAATTTTATCAAAACTAATGACATAAACGAGTTATTAAACATCACGAGCAATCTCTTCTAGGAATTAGGGTAAAGGGTTGAAGGCAGAGTAGAAGTAAGATAAACAAGATTATGTTTATCTTTGCGGTAAAAGGTCTATGGGCAATATAAAAATTTTAAATGGTTAATTAATGTTAGTTGAAGAAAAAAAAAAACAATAAAATAAAGTTTAGACATTTTTTAAAGAGATTAGATTTTTAATATTATTTTGTTTGCTTTTAGGGTGTGACAATTCAAACCAAAGAATAAAGCAAAGAGACTTTCTAATCTGATTTGTTTAATTGTTAGCTGTAAAGGGCTTAAGCTATTATATTCTATGAAAATAAAAATTATTTTAATGTTTTACCTTTCTGTTATAATCTACACTGTTGGAGATTAAATTAAAAGTGGAGTTTTTTTAATGTTTTAGGCATTTAGAAAAAAAAAATATGATTAAAGTATAGTAGAAAAATAAAGCTTCGTTTTTCAAATGTCTAAAAGGTTTTTGTGGTTAAAACTGTTTGTGTATAAATTGAATGGTTAGAAATAAAAATTTTAAATAAGAGTTTCATGGTAGCACAGTCAAGTTAAAGTTTGTTTTACACCAGGGACATAACAAACAATAGCTCCAGTATTTTCGCTTAGTTAGTTTCTTTATTAGTAAGTCTTGCTTGTAGTTTTTGCATAAAAAAATGATCCAAAGAAACCAAATAAATCAGGTAAATTTATTAACAAAATGATTAGCCCCATATTATAAAATTTTTGCAAAGCACCGAAATATTTGTATATCAGTTTGTGAAAAAAACTTCTTAAGTAACAATTGTTTTTTGTTTTCGAAACAAATTTCTAAAAGCTAATATTCCAATATATTTTAGATTAAACTAATTTTTTTTTCTTGAATTCTCCAGCAGATCAGTAGTTAGTGCATGAGTCTTCCAGTCTGGGGTTTGTGGGTTCGATTCCTACCAAATACTTGGTAAGTCTGATTGCTTCTTCTGCCTGTTATACCTAACTTAACTTGGCTTAATTTTTTTCTAAAAATAAAATATTTAAAAAGTAATTTTGAGAAATATTTTTTACTGGGGTTTTCTTTATCTTTATGCGAGAATTTTCGATGCCTTTAGTTTTCTAAATGAGATCAAATAACTGGCATTTCCGTTCATTATATTGGGTTAGGACAGGTTGAGAAAAGGGCTTAGGTTCACGAACACCTCTCATTCTACATCTTCTAACTAAGTCACATCTGGCAGAAAATCAGACATAAACCATTGGTTTCGGGGCTGTGAAAAAGCCGGGCAGTGACATGGGAAACATTTTATTGTTTCGATTTTCTTCCTGCATGCCTTACGGTCCACCGAAATGCCTATAGGGTCCAGGTGTGCTCGTAAATTAAGGTAAGTCGTCAAAAACAACTAAAATTGATTTTTTGTTGAAATTGGGATTTTCGTCATTATGATAACTGTTTCGATGTTCCATTGCACCCTGTGGACATTTTGCGCCCTTTTTTTAACTCGGGCTTTATTGCATCAAAGTGTTACCTTTCATTGTCCACTGCCTCTATTCACCAGATCATTCACCCGTTCACTCTCGCAAACTCCCTTTTGAGCAGGCCCTAGAGCCATCGCTTAAACAACACGTCATTTCGGGTACCTGCCTCAGAGAAGTTACGTTCACTTAGACTTAAAAAATCTTTAAAATTGTTTAATAAAAAATTACTTTTAAAAATTCTTGAATTAATTTTAACATATTGTACGCAACAGTATGCAAATTAATTGATCGGTATAGAAATAACACAATTTTCAAGCCCAAAAAAGAGCTAAACATCACCGACAGTTTGTTCCAACCACTTGCCATACAGTTACTTGGCAAAAAATTAATTGGAAAATTGTTTTTGCTACAACTTTTTTAGAGACACCAAAACCCCATAAGCTCTTGAAGCAGTGAAGATCACTATTGACACCACATCTCCAGGTTTATTTACTTTATAACAAGTCTTTTCACTGCAGAATTTTTAACTAAAAGTGATAAAACAAATCCAGTAAAAGCTCAAAAACCTGAGAAATACTTGTGTTAATATACGGCACATTCTGATATTGGTGGCTTTTGCTTCAAGTATTGTTGTCTTGCAGAATTTTTTTTTCTCTGACAAGAGTGGATTCTCCAAAAAGACAAGTAAATTTAAGATAGTAAACCAAAACTTCTAGCGATCTCAAATATAAACCTTTGATAAAATGTCCCTGTTTTTTCATATATTATGTCACACTCAGTAATATCTTTTGCTGCCTCTGGGGGTAGTAGAGGATGTAAAATTATTACACCTGGTGTTTGGTAAGAATTCTTAGTATTAATAATATTCTTAGGCAAATTTACACTTTATTAATAAATAAGGGATTTCCTACTTACATACATGCACACATATATACACACATATACATATGAACTTAGACAAAACCTTATATAAACATTTACCTTCTAAATCCTTAATTTCTTTAAAGAAAAAAGTTAGACCTGAATCTCCAAGCAAAAGGAATGTTACGTTTAAGTTAATTTATTTTACGTGGTCTGGAATTGTTAGATTACACAATATGTGCAAACACATATCTCCACACATATTTACAGACACACCTTTAATATTTATTGCTATCGCCAGAGTGTTTATTTATGCATAAAAAGTATTTCGAACATGTACAAAACTAGTGTTGCTTGTGTTTGTTGTCTATTAATTCATGTGTGCATTTTAGTTATTATGCCAACTTGAATGATGCCGACTGTCAAAGGAAAACACAAGTGTAAGTTTTCAATTTCAAATTTAGCATGTTTATCATAGTAAATATATGCGTAGTCACTTATGCACACACACACACACACATGTTCACAAGACAGCAAACTAATTACATACATATCTTTTTACAAGACTTGTATATGTGTGTGTATATCTAGGTTGGTATGTTAATGCATATTTTTACACACACAAATATTTACTTGGAAAAGTTAAGTAAATTAACAGTGTTTATACAAAGAACCTTGATTACATCAACTTTAGCAACTCCTTATTAGTTTTTCTAGAAGAAAAAGTAATAACATTGAAATAATGTGCACTTTCTATGCACACGCACACATACGTATGTATGTTTATAATCATATATAGATACGTTTGTGTATGTGTTACCCAAAGATTTCAATCATTGTAAACAGAAACGTGTCGTGGGGCTTTTGGCAGCGTATTTTTTACTTTGACATATACTTACATGCATTTGTACATATATTTCTTGGTTTGATTATTACCTGCTTCGTTTACTTTTTAACTAAAATGGAAACAAAATAAACAAATTTTTTTTTAATAAACTTCATGCAAATTGTTGATAAATGATCATCTCTCTCTACGGCAGTTTACTTACGAGGAATGGAAAAACTATTGTGAGCTAACGGAAATGAGTTTCCGGGGAGTTGGATATAACTATAGGGGAGTACGATTGATTTGTGAGTCTTCGCCTAGACCACAGATCCTTCAACTTCAAAACGAATGGTCTATGGGTCTATGGTGGAAGAGGGAGGTAGTTAAAGTTGCGGTCTTCTACCGAAAATTGGTTATCAGATTGTCGTACAAGCTTCCTGGCTACTGCAATATCTTTTTACAAATATTGTAGCATTTACTTAGAAATCTTAAGTAATTAGGTTTGCTGAAAGTCAGTGAGTAAACAAGGCAATATTTAAAAATTATACTAGATATATGAGGTTAAACGTGCAAAGGATCCACAGATAAACTGGGTGATGTGAGACAAGGACTTAAGGATACTGAGAGGAACAACATTGCAGATGAACAGACAATGCAAGTATTTGTTTGTCTTTTAACAGGGCTATAAATATGCAAACTTCTCATCATTTCTTATTACATACAGGCATAGACTATGCTGTGAGGTCCAGAAACACATACTTCTGGGTAAGTATCACCATATGTAGAGAGATTATCAGGGAGTTTTCTGGCTTAAGGGCAATGGAGTTAGGATTAGAACAGGTCATTGTAGGATAGCGATTTATTTGAAAAAAGCTATAGTATGCTGGAGATGGAGAGATGATTTTGTATGGAAAACCTACATGAAACATCTTGGATTGCTAAGACAATATTGAAGATAGTTGCGGAGAGTGAGTGTTGCGTTTTTTGGTAAAATGTTTTTTTTTTTAGCTTTTGTATCAAATTTTTATAAGCCCTACCTCAGATGCTATAATATTGGAAGTAGTAGACGATTAGGGTTCCAGGCGCAAATGGGAGACCTCTTTATTTGAACAATGCACCAATGCATCGTCTTCAAGCCTAGGCTGTGTATAAATCCAGATAACTTGCGGGGGTATGAATAACAAATGCCACCTGTTGTAGAAAAACTGCCACCCAGGAAGCTTAGTATCCTGCTGAAGAGTGAAGGCTATTCGCAAAGTACACGCTCCGAGACAGGTCATTGCTGATATTATACATGTGGTATATAAGATTACAGTGGCCAGTTAGAAAATAAGAAAACCCTTAGATCCTTCCTTTCAAGAGACAGAAGCCCCCTAAGTTCGCTTCAAGATAAAAGTGGCCTGTAGCTGTCGCTGTTTTGGGGCCTCCCTCCAGTGGGTAGCAAATTAAGCGACCCTTGGAGCAGCCAATTTTCACAAAAAAAAACTGCGAAAACAATTCCAAACCGTTTCGGGCCAACAAGAGGGCAGTTTCCCCGCAGTTGACCAGGCTATAGCTGTCTCTCTTGGAGCAGCGAAACCAGCTGCGGGGAACACCGTTAAAGGCGGAAAAGAGCTCCTTATCTTTTGCTTTTTCCTTTTCAAAATCGGCCTAAATGATGAAGCATCAGTGTCGCCATTCAAATGATTAGACCAATAGGTATACCAGATCGGAGACCAGGCTTTCAGGGCCCATTGGTCCAAGTTGTACGTTCGAAGACTTCCACATCGTAAAGCCCAATGTTGTCTTTTGACACACAAATGCACAATGGATGATGCTGCCTCGTCTGTATTAATGGATGGTATAAGTGTTAAAAAGACAGAGACACTTGATGTTCTGGGCATAAAAATCCAGTGCGATGTCCGCTGGACGAAACACATTTTTCTTGTGTCGAAGGAAGCATCGAAGTGTCTTGGTTTCCTTAAACGGTGTAGGATTTACTTTACAACATCTGCTCTTCTCAATAGTTATACGACCTATATCCGACCGAAAATGGAATACAACTCAAATGCATGGGATATCCCAAAGTCTATTTTGGGACTATTTGACCGCGTACAGGAACGAGCGAAGATACTCATCGGTGACGTTGTGGTATCTAATCGCCTTGATTACTTGAACTCCGTCGTGATGTTGGGTGTGCTTCGCTATTTTATCGATACTATAATGGAATGTGCTCTGAGGAAACCACGGAACTTGCAGATCTTTTTGCGTGATACATGGTTTTTTAGAAGAGCACACCCACTCATTACAGGAAGAATTCCTTCTTCGGTCGCACAGTTCGTATGTGGAATAAATTCCAAGTGATACCTTTCCTGTCACAGTAAAAATCGAGATATTTAAGTCAAATGTCCACAAACACTACTCCCTTTATCCTCCTTCCCATAACCTATTTTCCTGATACCAAGCCAATGCAATGCATGTATAGGGCCATCCACTGAGTGCTGATTATTATTTTAAAAAAATCTAGCAAAGATCTTATCCTTAGTTTCTCCTTCTTAAATCCAGAGACAGGATTACTAATCAGATTTTTCGCTATCCTTATATGTCCGATCGATTTCCCAATCCTCAGAAATTTAATATCCTTAAGTCGTAAGATGCCTGAGCGTGCACTGCTGTGGTTCTGACATGAAATTTAACCATTGAATCCTTAGCTTGCTGTCGTTTTTACTTTTTCTCAAATAACCGTATCTGTAGGTATGTGTGTATGTACAGATGTGTACACACTTGACAACCAAAACATGCAAAACACCTTAATGTATGTACACAAGTACTTGCGGATTTATGCTTGATAAGTTTTCCACGTACAAAGAGATACACAGAGGACTGTGTTGAAATCTTTACTTTGGGCCTTGATTATATGGAAGTGTTGATGCATAAATATGAAAGTGAATATTCTTGAGGTCATAAGAGATTTAATTAAAGCAACTGTTTCATGTAATGTAATATTTAGCTGAACATAAATTATGTTAAAGTAAGTGAAACAGTATCTGACATACTTATATTTTAAATTATCTTTAAAACATATAAATCTAATTAGCATTAAACCAATAAATTGCACAAAGGACCATGTAGCAAAAATAAACAATATTAAGTTGTAAATGTTTGTAATGCTCTTTACTCTTGAAAGCCAAATTAATTAATTTAAAACATAAAAGCAAAAACAAAATCGCAAATGTTTCCTTTACTTTTACATCAAATTTTATTGGCAATAAATCATCAATATAATAAATTTAGCTTGTTATTACTAAATTTATTATATCATATTGTGTAAAGGTATAAACATACATATAAACATGAACAAAGGGTCGTGTTTTTATGGTTATATAATCATATCAATTTTTTTTTGTATGTCAAAGTTTGTGTTTAAATTTAAGCGTATAAGAATATATATTGTAATATTCTAATATAAAGCAAAGAGAAGAATAAATATATTTTGATACACTTCATAACTAAACCACCATGGAAAGTAGATGATACTCGTAACGGAAAATAAACAAGCCAGTCACTACACACATATACGCGTGCATAGACATACATATGTTTAAGCACTGGTTAAAAGATGTTAAAGAGGTTAGGGGAAAAATAGATATACTGGTCCCTAAACATAAACATAAAATCTATTTACATACACACACACACGAAAATACCAACAAAGGACCCGTTCTGAGGTGTTAGTTTTGAACCATTTGCGCTCTTCAATGACAACTCAATGTAAAAGTGACAGGTTTGCTTCATATGAAGTGCAAAAACTAGAATCAGTCCACCCTAAGGAAACATTCACGTCAATAGTCCTGGGCCAGTCCACTTCCCTGTAGAGTATATGCACTATGGTCCCTTATTTTAACAAATGAATTGTAATAATACCCTTAACATAGTGATACGGGTTTGTCAGCCCGTCTGTCCGTCTGTTGAAATCAAGTTTCCGGAGTCAAATAAAGCAAAACGAGCCAGTTATTAGTGTAAAATTTTATAAATATCCTGAAGGCAATCGCTATTTAAAATCAGCAAAATCGGTTTACTATTGACCGAGATATAAGTAAAAACTCAAAATAACCGATTTGTTTTAGGACAAAATCCGTGCATATATCCCTATATATCTCAGTATATATCGTCAATCTTACCACAAAACTTGGCGCAGATACTCTGAAAATAGGAACCTAAATAAAGGATTTTTTTTTTTTCAAATCGAATCAGGGGAAGTGGTATTTCCCCTACAATTGCACAAATTTTGTGAAATAATAAACAAGCTAAATCTTAGAAACTATAACAGCTATCGGCTTAAAATGTTCCACAAAAAGCTATTGGATAATAAGACCTACATTTTGCAACAATTTTTTCTGGTGTAGGAAAGGGGAAAGGGTAGCTCTCATATAATTATAAATTTTTATACATTTTTGATACGTTATATCTCGGAAACTGAAACAGCTATCGACATCAAAAGTTCTACAAAAGGTAATTAGAAAATAAGGATTTCATTTTAAAGAAAACATGTTTGGATAGAAGAAGAGGAAGAGTGCCCCCATATAAATTAATAACTTTAATAAAATTTGATAAAAATACGTTATGTCTAAGAAACTATAACTGCTATCGACTTCGAATGTTCTACAAAAAGTAATGATCAAATAATTCACTTATTTTGGAAAAAAGAGTTAGTGAGGAGCAGGGAGAATAGAGCCCTCCATACAAATTAAGAACTTTTATTAAACTTTTAATACGAATAATGTCGAAAACTATTAAAACTCTTGACCTCAAACCTTCTACAGGTTATTTTTATTATACATACGAACGTTAAAAGAAAAGTTTTCTATACCGAAAACTAGGATTTCTATGGACTTTAAGCTCGCACATAGTATTTTTATTATACTATTTGCAGTACAAAATAGCTCGGGTAGGTATATTACAAGACCAATGTAAAGGGTATATAAGATTCGGCACAGCCGAATATAGCGTTCTTATTTGCTTTTTTACTACGAATACAAATTTTATTTCAATACAAAGACAGTGCTAAAACCAATTAAGAAAATTAGGTTATTTTAAAAAGGTTAAATTAGTTGAATAGTAGAAAGAAATTTTTTTACAGTAGAAAATGGATTAATAATAAAAAAAATGTATAGAAAGTTATGACTTAAGTTAAAAACAAGTTAAGGTTTGTGTAGCACAACTGCTTTCTTTCAATTACGGCTTGTTTTGTGTTTTTTTTAGAAATATATAAGCGTTGAGCACTGCTGTCTGCCCCACAAAGGGCATACAATTTTTATACTACACCACCAATAACTACAGTAAAAAAAATAGTGGGTGCCCAGGTGAATAAGTGAGTTTGTAATTTTCGTGCCACCCTAATGTTCACCCATACATATACTACATAAGCAAAAAATAATAAAACTGAGACAAGGACAGTAATAACCTTAACGGAAAACAAGAAATTAGTTTGAAGAAAATCCTTAAAGAAAAGAAAAACTTAATCATCATAAAAATTTGTCAATTTGTTGTTTGTCAGTGTGTCTGCTTAATATTTTTGAAGATTTTTTCAACAGTACATGCGTAAGCAGTCGCTCAGCTCCAAAAAACCTAATTGATTGGAAAATTAGTGAAAACGTTGGATTAAAGAAGAAAAAATATTTAACAGATTAAACAAGAGTAATTCTAACTCTAAAATATTTGAAATCTAAATCACTTAAAGAACTGAAAACAAATTTTTGCTTATTTTATTGTTAGAAGAAACTTTAAGTTCCCGCAAGCTGGACAGTTTGATTTATATTTTTTTTATCTAAGTATTTTGGGGACTGATATTAATCCCAAAATTATTGAAACTTTAATTTAAATATTTTTTTAAATACAAATTTTCGCTTTTTAATTTGGCTTAAGTTCATATAATTTTTTTAAAAATTAATAAGAGATGCGTATAAGGTTTAGAAAAAATAAATTTAAAAAGTATTTTCAATTAGTGTGTCTATCAGAATGTTATTTACAATAAATATTAAGAAGGTTAAAACTTTTTCACTACGAGTATAGTGCCATTAAAGAATTATCTTTTCTGAGAATTGCGGTGTTTAAAACATAAAAAACTTATGAATATTCGCTTGCGATGGGTTAAGGTTAAAAACGACAAATTTAAGGATGAACGTCATTAACTATAACATTTTCTTTTTAGTTTAAAAAAGACAGAAATGTTCACTAAGCGTGTGCGCGGATACCTCACTCTGTTAACATTCCTGACGCAAGTACGACAATATTTCTTAACTTTATGCTGCCGGCATATTTATAGAAAAGTAAATAAAAATTTGCCATAATTCTTTCATTTGAGAAGCTGTGAAAAAGAGCTTTTCTCATTTAATTGAAGAAATATTATTTCGTAAATAGGGTTTCAGTATAGAGAATCTATTTCATGAAACATCCGCTGAAATCAACGTGTTTGCTCTTTTTTAATTTACTCTTAAAATAATGCGCATTGCTGGCTTATCTCTTAAATAAGGGAAAAGTCCTCTTGTCCTTTCTATTCTGTATCTAAACTTTCTTTGAATTTTTATTTGAAATAAATTAAAATTTATCTAAAAAATTTCACGCTTGTATCTATAAGTTTTAGATTCTTTGTCAAAAATTCCTTCACTTGTAGGGAAATTTTTAAAATTGTTGGGTATTTTAGAATACATTTTGGATTGTTTTTGTTGTGTTTGTATAAACATATGTACGTTCTTATGTATGGAAAATTCATAAACTTTTCATGTGTGCATGCATAATTGTGTTACTGCTATAGTTGTGGTTTTATGACGATGACAATGAAAATTCGAATTAAATGTATTCTTCTTTTTTGCTTTTCTTTATTTTTTTGAATGATAGCTTAAAAAAGGAATTTAAGAAGTGCATCAAGCTATTTTGAAATTTTAATCATTTTAGTTTTATGTTCTTCCCAATTTCATACATGTGTTCAAATACGTAAGGGTATTTACCCAAATTGCCTTTAAATCTTTTTACTTTAAAAAAATGTATAAAAATTTTACCTAATATTTACTTGCATATAAAGCAAGTAAAAGCGATATATTCGGCTGTGATGAATCTCATAGAAATTCTATTTTTCGAAATAGAAAATTTTACAATATTTTAACGTTCGTATGTATAATAAAAATACCATGTGGAAGGTTTGAGGTCGAGAGTTTTAAAGGTTTTCGACATTATTCGTATTAAAAGTTTAAAAAAAAGTTGTTAAGTTGTATAGAGCGGACTAGTCTTCTTGCTCCTCACCATCTATTTTTTCCGAAATGTATGAATTACTTGATTATTACTTTTTGAAGAACATTTGAAGTGGATAGCAGTTATAGTTTCTCAGATATAGCGTATCAAAAATTTTATAAAAAATTGTTAATTTAAATAGGGGGCCCTCCTTCCTCTGTTTCTTTCCAAATATATTTTTTCCAAAATGTAAGCCTTATTATCCAATTACTTCTTGTATAAAATTTGAAGTCGATAGCTGTTAGAGTTTCCGGGATATAGCATACCGAAAATTTTATAAAAACTGTTATTTCATATGGGAGATACCTATTCCCCTGCCCCTGCAAGAGTTACTATTACTACTGACATATTCGAGGGTTGTTTTTTATTTTTTTTCGGGATTTGGCAATACTAGTGTTTCAATCTGACAACTAATAACTCTATCGTAAAGTTTGACATTTTCTAAGTTATACGCACTCAGAACATTTTGACATACGAGCGCTATTTGTGTTGTTTACAGTAACTTAAAAGATTCAACCCGACCCAAAAATGAAATTAAATCGTGATTATTTTTAACAACTTTCGACGTGGGTTTACTTAGTAATAGTGCATTGATGGATTCAATTTTATTTTTGGCGATGAAGCTCCACCAAAGACAAGTGATTATCGATGGTACGGTGAATTGAATCGTGGTCATAGTTCAGTCCATGACGAATTTCGTGAAGGTCGTCCAAAATCAGTTGTTGTTCCAAAAACCATTGATGGTGTGCATGAACTGATATTGGAAGATCGTCATGTGACCTATCGTGAGATTAAGACAATCGTAGGCATTAGTGGGACTAGCATGCATTCAATAGTGCATGAACATTTGACTGTCGAAACAAGTTTTTCACGTTGGATCCCACACAACTTGTAAATCGCTCAAAAAAAGGCTCGTGCCGATTGGTCGAAAGAAATGCTCAAAAAATACGATTGCGGTGCTTCGAAACACGTCTATGATATCGTGACAGGTGATGAATTGTGGATTTACGCGTATGAGCCCGAAAGTAAACAGCAGTCGACTGTATGGGTGTTTCAAGGAGTCAAATCCAACAAAAGCTGTTTACGCACGAAGAACTTCTAAGCAAATGATAGCCAGTTTTTCCAGAAAAACTGAACATGTTGCAACCGTATCACTATAATTACGCAGAACTGTCAATTTCGGGTGGTACACAACCATTTGTTTATCAGTTGTCTTCCAAGAAATCAGGAAAACCAACCCCGCCAAAGATGGTCACTCTCCACCCCAACAATGCGAGCTCTCACACATTGGCTCAAACAACTGCATTTTTAAGCACCTAAAACATAGATTTGATGAGTCATCCGCCGTATAGTTCTGACTTAGCATCGAATGACTTCTTTTCATTCCCGTTCGTAAAGAACAAACTTAGAGGACAACATTTTTCGACACCTGAAGAAGCGTTTGCTGTATTTAGAATGCATGTTTTGGAGATACCTCAATCAGAATGTGCAAAAGTGCTTCGGCAATTGGTTCAAACGCATGCAAAAGTGTGCAGATCTTCATGGGAAGTATTTTGAAAAACAACAAAGTGATTTTCGATAATTAATATTTGTTTTTCTTTTATAATCCCGAAATATAAAATGCAACCCTCGTATAAGCATATATGCACGGATTTTGTCCTATAAAATGGGATTCCTTTTCCCCTGCCCTACCAACGTGCAACTACTTTTTGTAGAACATTTAATGTATACAGCTTTTATATTCTCCGAGATATAGGATATAGACATTGGAAATACCCCTTCCCCTGCCCCTACGCAAAAATTGTTTCCAAAATGTAGGTCCTATTGTCCAATTAGTTTTTGTAGAACATTTGAAAACGATAGCTGTTATAGTTTCTAAGATTTAGCGCTTCAAATATTTGACAAAATTTGTGCAATTATATGGGAAGTATCACTTTGCCTAATCCTATCGGAAAAATTTTTTTTTTCTTATTTTAGGTCTTTATCTTCAAAGAATCCATGCCAAGTTTTGTGGCAAGAGTTACTACAAATACTGAGATATGTAGGCATATATGCTTGGATTTCATCCAAAAAAATGGGCTATTTAGACTTTTTGCTTATATCTCGTTTAATAGTAAACCAATTTTGCTGATTTTATATAGGGATTGTCTCCAGAATATTTCTAATAGTTTCACATACATAATATATAATTATATACTTTTTGGGGTCGCACATAAATAATAAAGAAATTACAAACAGAATGACAAACTAATATACATATTTACCCTTATCACTTTGTGAAGGAAAAAAAAATTTAACCGCTTTTTTTAAAAGAAAATCTAAGTATGATCTGTTTTATTTAAAAATATGAATTAAGTTCGCAAAAAATATTAAAGTTTAAAAATAAAACAATATCATTTAATGTTTTTAAGATCATCACAAAAACAAAACAAAATAATTATTCTGGCAATGCTATTGCACATGCTTATGTATGTGAATAAGTTCATTAGTACATGTTTGTATACATAAGTGTATGTCTCTATACCTTTATACATCTTGCCAGTGAATAAAAGAGAATAATTAAAACTTAAGACACTTGCTATAGTAAACACAAACAAACATACATGAAACAGATTAACAAACTACATTCGCGTAAAATCATTAAACATATCGCTGGCTGAATATAACAAAGGCTGCATATGACACTCTTTTGATTTTAATGGGCTGTTTGTTACAGTTTGTGGCTTTAAGTGCTGATCAGGGTATGACAGAGAAATACTAGACCACTTAAGCAAAGGGGTTTTATAGTTGGCTGTCAAAAGTAGGAAACTAGGTTTTACGTTTCACATAGAGTTTTTCGGTGGAAAAATTATAAGTTTGCTTTCGCCTATAGATGTAACATTGCATCTTCAACCTCGTTATATAAGATTAGCGATATGTTAATGTGAAAAATGAAGAGGAAGCATTTTAAGGCTGTTTGTTTGTAAAGTAAGTTCGTCTGTATGTTTAACTTTATGCAAAAAAGATACAGATATGTGAGAATATTGGTGCATATTAGAGAGGTAACAAAGAATCAGTCTGGGCAGACATATTTGTTAATGGTGTCTGAATACGTTAAAAAACATTTGTTTTAAAAAATTAAGAAAACAAAAACCAAAGTTTATATATTCATATTTACCAGCAGGAATCTAAAATAGGCTTTAATTTCTTTTTAATCATTTAATAAACATACGATATACTTCACGACTATTGCCGTAAAAATTTTTTTTTAAAATAATAATAAGTCAACTTTAGTTTATACCTTAAAGCCGTTCAAGAAGCAGAACTTATTTCAATTAATTTCTATAGAAACATTGGCACGCCATAGATTGTGATTCTCCTGTATATTATAGCATGTTGGAGATGAAGAGGATTTGGAAACGATAGAGTATGTTTAATTCCACTGCCCAGATTGCAGAATCATAGAGTAAAGTGGTTGGGTAAAAGATTTGACGAAGAACTAGTTGAAGTTCCGCAGGGGAAACTCGAAAACGTCAATGAGTTTACCCTAGCCAGCTGGCTAAGAGAAAGGCAATGGAGCAGGGGATTTTGCATGGGCATTTTAATTGATTTTTTTCAGTCTTTTTTATTGTTGCTGATCTGACTACTTCTTTTCTTTATTGATATTTTCTTCTTTTTCCTTTTTTCATTGAAGGGATACACAATAAGCCTAGGAGGTATCCAAGTGTTCATGTAATGAAAGGCTTAGCAGTTCACATGATGCATTACTTTAATTCTACCTGAAGATAAAAAAAGCTCATTGCCATCACCGGTTAACACCTCAAATAAGCTTATACCTAGTAGGGACATAAATACTGTTACTAATATGTTGGGCTATAAAACAAAAACTAACGAATGGTTTTGGACGAAATTTTGTTTATACATTTATTGATATGTATTGTATACAAAAATCTTTGTTTTATTCAAAATGTTCGCCCTTGGCCTTTACACACGCCTTAAGTCGCATTGGCCAGTCATCAATAGCTGCACGCACCTTATTCATCGGAAAATTGGCTACAGCACGAACCAGAGCTTTCTTAAGAGATTCAATGTTATGGTATCTTTTGTGGCAGACCATATCCTCTAAAACCGTCCACAATTGGTAATCCAAAGGATTCAAATAAGGGCTGCCAGATGGCCAATCTTCAGAGCATATAAAAGCTGACAAATTGTTTCGAAGCCAGGTCTGTGTTGTTTTAGCCTTATGAGCTGGTGCAGAATCTTGTTGGAAAGTCCAAAGTTGGTTTTGGAACAATGAATTGTTAAGCGGTTTCACAACTGTTTCCAAAATGGTTTCTTGGTAAACTTTGGCCGATGTTTTGACCACTTGTTCACAGAAATGCAAACAAGATTTTTTTGTAGAAGTTATCAGCGTACTTCACCAAAAGGCGTTTGGATTTTTCTATCCTATTTTTTTTAAGGCTGCAGTCAACAAATGTTCTGTACGCCGTTTGAAAGCTCCAAGACCCAAGTCTTTTTTAATAATACGACTCATGGACTTTTGTGTGATTTTCATCTCACGGGCCATGATTTTCTGTTTCCGAAGAGGATTTCGTTGGATTCTTGCTTTGACGGCTTTGATTGCTTGCTGTGTCCGAACGATACGTGGGCGGCCCGACCGGGGGCGGTCTTTTATATCTCCGGTCTCCTCAAACAATTTTATGCATCTGTAGACGAACATGCGACTAATGCCGAGCGGGCGGAGCGTTTTGAAAATATCATCTTTTTTCTTTCCACACTTAAAAAGTGCTATAACTGCGATACGGTTTTCTTTATCTGACCACTCCATGGTTATAGTTAACACAATTTAAAAATTTTCGTAACTGACTAACGCTACAGAGGTTACTTTTCAAAAAACATTTAATAATAAAAGGGTATGTTCAATTTTACTATTCTAATGGGTATGTTCAAAGTAGTAACAATATTTATGTCCCTACTAGGTATACGTGAATACACCTGGTGCCACCCCTATCTTAGACCTGAGGCGCCGGCAAACATGTTGGGTCTCTTAAAATTTCATCCCCTTAAAAATATCAACATAAAATGTTATAGTCCTAATGTATATACGAATTTTTGTATATGTGTTAATATGTAAACATGTGGGTTTATATGCCAAGTGATTGTGACAACAATGACGATAATGAGCAACTGTAGCTAAATGTAAATGCATGCATGAGCTTGACATATATAATTACAAAAGTACGTAAAATACTTAACATAAATCCATTATCTACATACATTCCTACCCAGCAAAAACTGCTGCTTCGCCGTAGGTAGGTTTGTAAGGGAATATCAAGACAGCAAAGCTTACAAACCTGCTTACGTATGGCATGATATTTGTTCGCGATGTCCCACTTAGTTGCATTTCATGTTAAGTGCTTATTTCGGGGCTATGAATATCCAGTAAATTCATGTAATTTTAGTGCTTCTTTAGTGGTTTAAATTTATTACGTCATCGAAATAAATGTTTTGCCGAGTTATTATGTTCGTTACTTGACGAAAAAGTAATGTTTTTTTTACTCACTGCCTTACAGTTGTGCTTATTAGTATGCACTTGAGTAAGCGAGTGTGTAAAACGGTAAAAGTTTTACATTTACTGCCATACACTATTGCATTTATTAAGGGAATAGATAAGTGCTCGCTGCGAAGCGCATTAGTATACTAGAAAAAGTATTTACTGCTTACAAAATCTCCATTATTTTTTGCTGGGTACTTACATACATACAAATAAATGTGCATTTGTTTATTTATTTACATGCATAAATGTATAAATGTATTTATATACATTTACTATGTTTTTCATTATTTAAAACAGTGTTTGCTTAAATACATATCGGTAACTTAAAATCATGGCTTGAGTTCATAAAGAAAAAATAAAAACAAAATAAAATTTTTTTTCTTAAAAACAAATTTAAAAGTTCTTGCAGTAATTTTTGTTTGTTAAATTGGATCTTTTTAACTTTTATTTTTGTGTATATGTTTTAAGCGATTAAATGTGCTTTTAATTCTTATGGGCTTTTTTTATTACAAAATGTTATTTAAATTTTATTAAAATGCAAGATAAATGTTTTTAAGATAAAACTTAAGTATATGCAACTTTATTCTTGTACTCACGTCCTTTTCATACATAAGTTTGTACATGCTTACGTGGTGGAGGTAATATGTGTTTATGCAGATATTTTTTACGCATAAAATTTGTTGTCTGAGACCCACTTTAATTTTATTGATCAGTGGCTTAGAAATACTTCCTGAGTTGACTTAGCATTACTGTTCATCTTGTGTTAAAAATATAAAGCAATTTAGCTGCATTTTGTGCGCTCTTTATTTTATACGAAAGCAAGATCCTGCTCAAAATCTATAAATAAATATAATTAATTTAATAAAATGATTGATGGAAGTTGCTATAAAACTTCCAAAAAAGGCAGTTTTTCAAATGAATGAGCATGACTTTTGACGCTTGCTTTCTTATCTTTTTAAAAAGTTTTTATTTAATTTTAAAATATGATTGATTTTTTTAATTTTACTTAAGAGCACATATGAGTAAACACGTACATGTTCATACATACATAAATACATAATAGCAACATATACACTTTGACGAGTTGTAGTTTATAAGAAATTCTTTTAAAAGTTATTATCTCATTTATGCGTGTATTAAATTCCCATGTGTATTTAAAATTTTTAAAAGAAGCAACAAATACAAAAGCATCTGCAATATATTCCCTGCAGGTCATGTTAAAATACTTGCAAGACCTTGGAAATGGAGCAATAAATAAGGAAATTTTTAATTCAGATTCTTAAAATATACTCTCGCTTTTTAGGATATCTTCGTCATAAATGAATAAACTTTAAGTTTGTTATTAAAACATTTTCTACTTAAAAATTCGAAATTGCTATTATAGGTTCTACAGGGATTTGTTTTTGTATTAACGATTTAACTTTGAACCCACATTCCTACAGTTTTGTAACATTTCATAAAAAGTTAAAAAGTTCACATACCAAAAGTTTAAAAAAGATATTTTGTTGTTTAAAATACAGAAGATTGTTAATAAAATTATTACATATTTTTTTATAAAAATATCTAAAAAATATTATTATAAATTGTTTTTGTACTTGAATCATTTTATACAGTTATAAGTAAACCTATAATCGATTTTTCGGTTGTACTCGTATAGAATGAACCAACATTCTTTTAAATACTTAAGAAGCAGTAGCATAACAAACTAAATTATTTAATGGTTTGTATTACAACCAAAGGTTTTGATTTCGATAGCCTTTATAACGAATTTAGTGATAACCAATGCTTATCCAAATATATGGGGGACACAAAAAATCCAAACAGCTCATGGCGAAAAAAGGTTGGTTGGATTTTTTGAAAAACTTTTGAATGTTTTTTTACAAAGCCAGAAAATATCCATGAGGTTTTTCAACAACTTGATTGACATCTATTGATAACTTGCGGAATAAACCCACCATAAAGGCAAACTTATTATTATTGAAGAAAAATATATTTTGTTTTTGAGAAAAACCATAAAATAAAATTAAGAAAAACAAAAGAGCGTACAGACGTCCATGTAAATTATTAAAAAAAAATGTTGAATTGAGAATTTTATTTGCCTAGTTGGCAGCACTTTTTCAAATGAACGTGGCACTACCAATTGCCACTTTACTGCCCGTTGAAAACTTTATAGATAACCAGCTTTTACCGCTGTTTTTATACAAGGTGGGCCAAAAGAAAACCCCCTATTGGAAGATGCTCTTATTTTTGCAAATGGCGGCCAATAATAAATCTGTTTTAAAATTAGTGAACCAGACAGACATCAAATACAAGTGAATACGCCATGGAGCGATTCACTCGCATAGAACGCCGAAAAATCGTGTCTATTTTTTTGCGTAACAATTTGTCTGTGGTGTTGGCGCAGCGCGAGTTCCGTCGCCGATTCCTCGGTCGATCGGCACCGACTGCGCAAGCACTTAAACCACCTACTTTGAAAAGTGTGGAACCACACAAGACGCTGCCAAGGGTGGCCGGCCCCGGAGCACCTGTTCTACCGAGAACATAGTCTCTGTCGAGAGCTGTCGCCAGAAACACCGACCAGATGCCGTGCCTCGCAACTAGCTATCAGCCTGTCGTCCCTAAAACGAATTTTGGTCAAAAACCTGCATATATTTCCGTACAAAGTCTAGTACGTGCATCAGTTGCTGCCTGTTTACCGCCAAACGCGTGTAAACTACGCCCAAGCCATCCTCAATCTCGAGGCCAAAGTGGACGATTTTTGACCAAAATCATAATTAGTGATAAGGCTCATTTCCACCTCAGCGAGTACGTGAACAAGCAAAACTATTGATTTTGAGGCACCGAAAATCCACGAGGAGTCAAAACGCTTGCTCAAAGTGACTGTTGATGCTGGAGGAGTCATTGGACCATTTTTTTCGAGGAAGCCGCTGGTAAAACGACAACAGTGGAGCTGGTAAAACGACAACAGTGGATGCTGTGCGCCATAGGGCCACGTTAACCGAGTTTTTTCTGCCACAATTGAATAAATTGGACTGGAGGATATGTGGTTCCAACAGGATGGAGCAACAGCACACACTGCGCGAGCTACAACCGATACTCTGTAGGCGGCGTTCCCAGGTCGCCTCATCTCTCCTTTTGGCGATTTATATTGGCCCGCAAGGTATCCCGCTTTAACCGTTCCAGAGTTTTTATTGAGTTTTTTGAAGTCCCGTGTTTACGTGAACAAGCCCGATACCCTAGAAGCCCTCAAGGACAACACTCGACAAGAATCTGTCGCCCGCAATTCTTGCCGAAGTGATGAAAAATGCCATAAAACGAGTTGATATTGTCTTTTCGATTTGACCAATAAAATTCTAATGGTTCAAGTAAACATAATCAAAAAACAGAATCGAAGTTTTTATTTAGAAAAGGAATGAGAGCCAAACAACATCGAATGGCTTGTTTTGGCCCACATTGTATAACCGTACATCGTATCTAACAGCCAAGTTTATTGGCTTCCTTCATGTGAAAGTGGTGTGACAATTATGCTGCCATCACTGATGTTCATAAATTTAAAGGTAGTAAAACTGTAAGTGTTCAGGCAATAAAGAACTGTTGGGATGTTACTTAAGTGTATTAGAAGTTTGTTGTGTTGCTTTATATCTTGTTGGCATAATTTAATGATTAACATACGTACACACACTAACATAAAACACACACTCATACTGTATTAAAATATACTTTTCCTTCGTTCATTTTATTGTTGGTAAACAAGTTGATGTTTTCGTCGCTATATTTTATATGTAAATAAATACCGGCATTTGTGAGTGTGTGTGTAAAAGAATGTATATAAAATTTTACCTGCCAGTAGTTTATTGTATTTAAATTACTTTTGTGCATTAAGTTGGTTATTAAAAAAAATGTGCCATTAATAATTATAATAAAATCGTTACATTGCCATGTGCCCGTATTAGGGAGTTAAGTAAGAAATAACTTTCCAAAGATGAAAAAATATGTATAAACATGTTGCTATATTTGCGAAAATTTTATTAGAGAATATTTTATTTATTAACATTTCCTTTTCAGCGTTTTTGTATCTTTATTTAAAGACGTTATGTTTATTTCTTGTAAGTAGTTGCCTTTGAAGTTACTGCCCTAATGAAAATACTTAATATATGAATATGAATTATAAAGGATTGTTAGTTGCCAGAGAAAAATTGTTTTAAATGAAGATGATGATGAAGTAATCTTATAAAGAAGTTGAAGGTTACTATGCTAAAGGCTTTTCAGAAATAAATAATAATAATAATAAAGACGAAAATTTCAAAAGGTTTGCTGTTGACTGGCCATAAATTAAACAGTTAATCGCCACTGTGATTAGCAATAATTGCTGGCAAATGCAACGGCTTCACGTAAGTGTTTTAAAAAATTTCGTTATAAGAATTTCTGTGAGAGAATGCAGGAACTTTTTCCATTAATTTTTTTCATGAATCTTTGAGGATATACAACAATTGAGTCAATTTTAAAACAAGTTTTAAGGCTCTAAAAATTTAAATGCTCTAAGGCAATCAATTTTAAAAAAATCAGTTTAAAAAAGTGAAATCATATTTAAGTAAAAAAAATAAGGCTTACAAAGGCTTTTGCTTAAGTTTAAGCCATTATATATTTTACATAACCAATAAGCACACTATAGGCTATAAACTTCTGTAGGCATGCACATGCATGCAAAATATGTACATGTGTGTGCATAATTAAACATTATATTGTATAATTAAAATTTTAAAATTTTTCTAAATAAACTTAAATAAATTTTACTATAAAGCTTATTAAACCAAAAGTGTAAAATATTAAAAAGAGTTAGGCTTTGCCAGTAGAGAGATAGACATTTGAAATCAAATGAATTTGCATTTAATTTAGATTAAGCTTTGATATTTTATACAGTTGAATTTTCAACAAGTTGGTTGTAGGGTTTTTGTCATTGATCTTAGAATTTAAATAGCCTTAAAAAATTAGCTGCTTATTACTATTTTAAAAATCATTAAAAATCAAAAAGTATTCAACTTCTTGTTGTATTTTACCTTTTTAATCCCATTTCCATGTATTAAAAAAACAAAGAAAATTTTATTCGTCGTTTATTATTATTATTATTATAATTATTATTATTATTATTATTATTATTATTATTATTATTATTATTATTATTATTATTATTATTATTATTATTATTTATATTATTATTATTATTATTATTTATATTATTATTATTATTATTATTATTATTATTATTATTATTATTATTATTATTATTATTATTATTATTATTATTATTATTATTATTATTATTATTATTATCCAAAATATTCTACTGTAAATATAAGCCACAACTGCAAGTGAATGCATATTGTTTACGGTTTTCTTAATATTTTTTTATTTATATAGTTTAACTGATTTTGGCAATTACCTTTTTTGTTTTTTTACAGTTCAACACTTAAAGATTTTAAATAAACTGTATTTTATTGCATAAATATTTAATGCAATTTAGAATATTTATACATTTTATTTATTTATCTTTTTGTTTATTTATATATTTATTAATTTTTTTATATAACATAAATTCTTAGCTTGTCATGACCACAATGATATACAATTTAACACTTACCAACAATAAATGACAGACGAAATACTTAAATAAGGGAAACATCAAAGCCTGATATTTATGTATGTAAGTATGCATATGTAAGCAAACGTTAAAACCAAAATAAAATAAAAAGGGTACACATACAGAAACTTTTTGTAGTATTCTTACATCAGCCAAACAAACATTTTAAAACATACGTACAAATATTTATTAGGGCGTATCGTTAAAAAGCTGACCTAAAAACTATCTAAGTTCGAACTAAGACAAATCATATATAAAAAAATTAAAAGAAAAAACCAAGAAAATATATCAAAAAACTTCTTAAAGGATAGGCTGTTTTCAGTTATATAAAATTTAAATAAGAATTATTTTAGAAAGGGGGAAACAATAAAAAAAATGTAAAAAGGTTGCCTACTTTTTCTTAATTTGAAGGCAGATATTATTATTTTTTTAATTTTACTATTTAAAAATTTTTATATTAAAACGATTTTTTACAAAGTCGACAAGAAAAATCATTATTTGCATGAAACATCCTAATGTATGTTACACATTAGTATGTAACACATACGTACACTTACATCTTTTTTTTGTTCCCAAGGATACGGGTATTGCAATCCATCACAATGGCAAAGTACACAAATTACACATACATTAATAAATAAAACCTTCCCAACAAACACTGACCATAAGAGAAATAAATTTTTTTAACAACTTTTTTAAATATTTAAATTATTTTTCATATTTAAATACTTGAAATTTTTTTTACTACTTGGCACAAAATTACTTTCCACGTTAACGTAAAATCTAATTACACTGCACTAACACAAGATCGAAAATCCTAGTTGGACGTGACTGAGATATATTTCTAAGTCCCAGGCCACAATACTGTATAGAGCTTCGAGTTATCATAAAATGCTTATCGGGGCACTAGTACACTTTAGTGTGGAACCAAAGAACATTTTGTTCGGAGTTACCAGATATAAGCCACTGTTGAAATGCAAAACATGGCTAATATTTTCTAAAAAGTGACCAACTTTTCACTTCAAAAGTGATGGGACATTGACCTTAAATACCTTAAGCGTTCAACTGAAATGCAAGCTTATTAATAGCTCCTAGAAACCGTCCCTATAGTAATGTGGAGATATAAAACAGAATATTAGAAACTTCTGCAGCGACTCAAATAAAAATAAGATTGGAAATATCTTGAAAAGGAAGAAACTTTAATTAAGCAACGTGATATGTGCTATTGTATCACTGAAACTTACAAGCACACCTCCATCTAATAGTGGTAGTGGGGAACTGCAATTTAGTTGCATATAGGGAGGCAACCGATTCAATGATGAATTTCTTGTGTTACTTTCTAGCTTTACCACTAGCCAGGGCTCAATGTTTTGGATCTGACGTTATACTAAATGGTCCTCGCTTAAGTTTCTATACCACTAAAGTATTGCGAAATCCTTCCTCCAAACGCGGTTTTTATTTCTAAAAAGGTCTTCCCCCTTTAACATAACCTAGAAATATCTAGTCACTTCTTACCAACTTATGGGAAGTGTTCTTTATATGCTTAAGAAAATAATAAATTTAAGAGCTTCTTGCTTGTTGGGTTAAGGATTCTCAACAAAAAAAGGACATTCCAACCCATGTACATGTTTGTGTGTTTAAAATACAAAACAACAGTTTTATCTCCCTTTACATTTAAAAATTTTTTAAGAGTCCTTGACTGTGCTCCTTTCTTTACTTCCTGTTGTTGATATTGTTCGTAGAAAAAAATGAAAATAAATATCCTTTATATTGACCAGTGGTTTCCTATTGTTATATGCTCTTTAGATTGTTTGCTACCACTACAAGTATAACAATAAATAAATTCTTAAAATGAATAAAATTTTTACAAACAATTTTTTGAAGTTTCAATTTGATAAAAGTTAAATGCACTTGTATAGCAAAATTACGAAACAAAATTTATGAATCTTTTTCTATTTAACTGCTATCACTACTATGACAGTCACCTAGTAACCATGTATAAGCCACTACTATTACCTCAGCAATATTCGTTTTACTTTGGGGTTTTATTATTTGCTTTTTGGTGGCGTTGCTGACATTTAATATTTTATTTTGTTCAATTTGTTTACGTAAGTGCGTTGTGATGAAAAAAATATATCGTTTTCAATGACAAGCTGATAAAATTTTCAGTTGCAGTTGGTCATTAGTTGGAAAAAAATATAAACATTGTGCTCTGCGGGTGTAAGGATTTTTTAAAATATAAATAAAGGACATGTCGTTATTTTAAACCGAAAAACTTTGTTTTACGGGAAAAAAATATAATAAAAAATATTCGCAACAATAAAATCCAAAGATCCATTGTCCTAGATTTTTATTTATTGCAAACGTTTTTGTTTTACCACCTTTTTTTAAATCCATTATTAACTGTTAAAATCATAAAAAAAATGTTGTTTTTTATTAAAGCCATAAAAATTTAATTATATGCAGTTAAACTATTTGATATAACCCTACAAGTTTTTATAAAAATATTTCATTTTTATGCGTTGCGGATATAGTTGCAGGTGGAAATAGGCAAGAGGAAAAACAAACAAAAATCACAGAAACCGACTTTATGAAAATTTATAATCTACGAAAGAAAATTGTTTCACAACAATAGACTTAATTAGGTCAGAGCAAGTACTTGCAGAAAGAAGAGAGAACCGGAAACCGGCCCCCTTTTGTGTTCTTCTTCGCTCCCTTTGTCATATATTCGAAAGAGTGAAATATTATAATAATCGCTTACTGCTACCTCTTATGAGAATTGATAAAATAGACAGGTTAATGTAGCCTGATGGTACAAATTATCGATTTTTGTGACCCTAAAAGTAGTGGACCAGATGAAAATATAAGAAACACTCAATGTTATCATCCACTTCTTCTCAGCCCCTAAAAAGCCTTTGAAAGGCAGTTTTTGTCTGCTATTAGGGTTGGGAAAATGACAGTAGTAGTATAAGTGCCTTCAGGCTCAATCTTGTTTTAGTTACACTGGAAAATAAGCACCTAGATTTTTTACAAAAATCTAGTCACAGGGTTTTTGACACGTGTAACCATTTACGCGGTTTTATAGGAAGAAATAGGAATACCACAGAGGTAGTCAACTGCCCAATCTTTAATTTTGGTACCATTCTCCGCTAATGTATCAGCAACGCAGTTTGTTGCATTAATCCCATCTCCCCGCATCCATAGCAATATAGTTTACGGATATTCTGTATTCGTATATAGGGTGTAAAGTATACAATAGTAAGGGAGTTAAGGGCGATGTTTATATATAATCCATGAAATTCCTGTAAGAAACAAGACCCAGGGGAATGGGGTCTTTCACAGCGACTGAAAGCTCTCTGTCTGCTATTCACTTGGGAATGACAAGAAGTGATTCCTATGCTGAAAGACCCAAGCAGCTCACTACTTCTTGTCTTAAACCAAATTTTTCATGGTAATGCTTTTAAAAAATCCGCTTACCGACAGCTATAGTGAGAAGGTGTCTCGGGGAATCAGATGGCAAGCGATCGTAAAGGTCAATGAAACTTCATGAATCGCTCTACTTGTGGAGGAAGTCTGACTGGGGACTACACCTGGCAGCCCCAGCACCAGTCTAGGACGCAACGGGCTAATCTCCTCTCCGTATAAAATCTTTCAGATTATTGAAACCGAAAATAATGTGCCTGTCGGTAAAAATCCCGAAATATCTGCCAAACATCCTTCAGTACAGCCACCAGTAACCACATAAAGAAAAATGTCAAAAAGATCTTCTAAATAATGTACTCTACAGAAGGGAAAAACATAAGTAGGAACTTTTTAAAAAACGGAAAGCAGCAAGCGCGTGTTTTTATTTGACATACTTGCCAGAGTTTAACTATAAAGCACGATTTTTGTTTTTCAGGAGCACTTTTTAAATCCAAAAACTATTATGGAAAATATACTTTAAACCAATGTCTAAAAAATATTTTTATAAGCATAATTCACTGCCTAAATAAATGTAATCTCCTGGGTACTAGGTACTGCGTAAATACTTCAAATACCTATAATGTTAGGGTAAAATTGACTTCATTATACAAAAATGCAAAATCTGTAATGTCATATGAATTAAAATATAGGAAAAATTTAAATTTTGGTTATTCCTTTAAAAAATTATGGTAATAAAAAGAATAAGCTTTTGAAATTCCACTCATTAAAAAATATTTTACCGTTTTGTGCTTAAGCTAAATTAAATACAAACGCAGTGTAATAAGGCTATTAGGTGATCAGAAAACGATTCAAAATGAATTTTAATGCTACGAAGAAAGGAATCGAAAATACTCTACGCCAGCGATAGGCACAGTAATACATTTATAGGTTTTGATTGTGTTGATAGTCTGTTTTTGCGCGTGATTATGTGTCTTTTGACAATAGGGGGGCCATAGTGGAAAGTTTTAAATGTAATAGAAAAAGTTTCAAAATGTAGCAATAAAAATTAAGCCGCTACTGGTTAAGTAAAATTTTCATAAATGCAAAATTATTTTGCCATACTACTTAGTCTTGCAAAATCCCATAAAAATCAAATATATTTTGACAATATTTTATGCGAATAAGACCTTTGACATGTCTATAACTTAGCTCGTTTCTGATTTAACTTTTAATTATTTTTTATAACGAAAATGCAGACTCGCAGATAAAAGTTAAGCCAATTATTAAATGTTTTTTAAAAATTTGTTCCTTAAACATTTTGAAAATCCAAGCTGTTCACACTAGCCGTCTGGCACAGGAGATTACAAACAGCGATGCCAACATTTTTAGAGCAAAAAGCACATCAAACACAAATAAAGGCACCAAAAAGCGTAATTTTGCATTAATAAAAGCGTAAAAAAGCACTAAACCTTTTACAAACACACTAAAAACGTAGAAGGGATATTATGCATTTGCGCAGATGTTTATATCGCAGATGTTCTAAAACCGGTAGACTACGAATAACTTCCTGAGTCGATTAAAGCATGTCTCCATCCGATTGGTTGTTCACGAGTTTTTAAGGCTAAAACAGCTTTAAGTATTACTCTCCACAACATTTTGCATACATTAATAACATTGTTTAATACAGAATCCTATCCATTATACACCAGTCTTTTCTTATGCGAAAACTAAAAATTTGATCTCAATTTTCACAATATTAACCTTCATAAGGTCCTCAAAATTACTTACGTTAACGTTCTTTGGGTCAAATTTGACCCAAAGAGAAAATTTCATATATAGAGCAATTCCATATGAAAACGATCAAAATTGGCAAATTTTTGGACGACCCCTCTCCGATTTTAAAATAAATAGTCTCAATCGATTGCGCAGCAAAAAATAATGTACCTACATATTTTTTTTTTTTTTTATAGTGACTGGTTTAGTGGTGGTGTACACCACTGTCATGTGACAAAATTGAAGAATTCTTCATAAGGGACCTCATTGAAAGTTGTTTTAAAAAAAAACTACTAAAGCGATCGCAACGAGTGATAGCTCGTTGGAAAGGTATTAAATCAGGCTTTAATTGAAAAATAAAATTTTCCTAATTTTTCTTAGAAATTTACTTTTAAATTTTCCCATGAAAATTAAATTTTCCGATTTTCCACAGAAGCTCCTAAATTTTCCGGCTAATTTTTTTTTTTTTGGATTCCTCATAATTTTTGCTTTAAGAATCAGCAATAAAAAAATGGGCCCCGACTCCTTGTTTGGACAGGAGAAGAGCATTTAAGAGACCACCTTAATTGAAAAATAAAATTTTCCTAATTTTTCTTAGAAATTTACCTTTAAATTTTCCCATGCAAAATTAAATTTTCCGATTTTCCACAGAAGCTCCTAAATTTTCCGGCGCATCACCACATCAGTTCCCGGTCCAACAATATTATTATATTGGCGCTTTAACTTTATCTATAAATCTATGATCTTATATACCTTGTATCAGAAACTACTCTAGGTCAGCGGTGTCATCTACACTGGCAACAGTATTTTGTAATTAGGAGTTTCCTAATTAGGATTTTCCTAATAAGGATTTTCCTAATTACCTTTAATATTATTTATATCTCTAATTGTTCTTATTTCTACGAATATATTTCTCTTCATCATCCCTTTACTTTATCACTATTTTATACGGTATTTCCCGTACTAACAAGAAACAAAAAAATGTGCATGGACTTGTGTGTGCAGGTAAACAACCGATTTATTACCTTAAATATATTTACCGAAAACGCAGTTTTTATTAACTTAGCAATTTGTATATTACATATGAAATAATAATAAGTATAAGATAACACATAAAAAAAATTAACTATAGGATAAGCGCCAGCGTTCGAAATTTCGAACAGTCAACTTTACACATATGTGGAGCCAGGCAAATGTATGTTAGACATGTGTTTTAAGTTTTATAAAATAATTACATATATTGTCAATAATTTCTTATGATTATTTTTTTATTTTTTGTTTTTATAATATTTTAAAAAAATTTATCAAAAAGTGCCTAAAAAATATGGGTTGAAGAAATTTGTCCCTGGGCTCGAGGGGGAGGGGGTGGTCATTGTGTAATAAAGTTTTTTTTTTGCTAACAAATAAGACTTAACATTTGTATCAAAATTTACCTGTAGTTCTACCTTTTTAATACTTAAATATTTTTTTGAAAAAAATATGATTTTTACTGTTCGAAATATCGAATACCGGATCGAAATGGGTTAAAAATACATTTATGAAGAAAAAATCAATTTTTTTTTCAAGAGCCCCAAGTTTAGTGTGTAGTGAATATGGTCTGCCTGCCTTCACAAGATGGGCCATAAATCCATGGATAATAGCAGCAGTGGCATGTAATGGCACACCAAACCCGACTGAGGCTACAGGTCATAAAATGTTTTGTAAATTTTTTAAATTACCAGGTAATAAATATTTCGCCTAAAATGACACGTGCAGAAACAAAAAGCAGATATCGCTTATTTTTTTTTACCTATTTTTTACCAAAAAATAAATATAAATACTTCACACACTCTGAGTCAAATTTCAGTTTAATACTAAACGTGAAAGTGTTAAAGTGTTTTTTTTTGAAAAGTAAAGAGTGAAGCTGTAAAGACAATTTAAAGTAAAATGAATAAATTTTGCTGCAATCCGTTTAACAAGAGTGGACATCGTTCGAAAAAGATAAAAGTATTAAAATTAACTGGTGTTTCGAAGCGATACATGAATGAATTAAATATACAATACGGTGAAGAAGCAGAATTCATTTGCCCCAAGTGTAAAATCGATTTGTCTCAACAAGCAAATGCATTGAAACAAATGCAGCCACAATCCGAGAGTGAAATGACAAGTGAACAAAATATTTCATCTGATAGTGAGGCAGACATTCCGATGGTCAATATGCCTTTGAGTCCTTTGAATGATGCTATTACCACTTTAGGTGAAACGCCTATTAGAAAAAGAAAGTTGCGAAGTGAAACATACAGGAAAGAGAAAAAAGGCAAGGTGATGAGTGCAATCGCGACAATATTTGATGAAGGCTTTGATAACGAATGCAGTCAAGCAGATGACGTTGATGACGGCAAACAAATGATTGAGCAGTTGAAAACAAAATTCAATTTAGCGACCACTTTTCCGGAGAAATATCTCATTTTATCTGTGCTGCCTCAATCATGGTCTATACGCAAGATTTCTGAACAGTTTCAAACATCTTTTTACATCGCGAGAAGAAGCAAAGAATTAGTTCGACAGAAGGGCATATTGGCGACTCCCACCAAGAAATTTGGCTCAAGGACCCTCAGCGAAGCAACGGTGAAATTGATTCAAGATTTTTACTGCAATGATGACAACAGCCGCGCCTGCCCAGGTACACGTGACTATGTTATCACACGTGAAGATGGAGAAAAAGTACACAAGCAGCGCAGATTATTATTATGTAATCTATCCGAAGCATACCATCAGTTCAATGAGAAATACCCAGCAGAAAAAGTGGGATTTTCTAAGTTTGCCATCCTACGACCAAAAGAATGCGTGCTGGCATTAGACAGGCACGGAACGCATTCAGTCTGCGTTTGCATGTTTCATCAAAACATCAAATTAATTTTCTTTCCATGCAAGAAATTGAAAGTATTTCACGGTGAAATTGAAACATATAGGGACCTCCTGTCGAAGTCGTTGTGCGCATACCCCACGGAAAATTGTCATCTGTCCAAATGCGACAATTGTCCGAAGATTGACGAGCTAGAGCAATATTTGGCGGAAAAGTTTGAACAGCTGTTAATTCAGGAGGTGCATTTCAAACAGTGGATAATTAGCAGCGGCAGATGTTCCCTTGAGACCGTGGTAAAGCAGATTCCGGAATTCATCGAGGAATTCGGATTCAAGTTGAATGAACTGAAGGCGCACCATTTCATATCCGAGATGCAATCGAAATTTCTAAAGGAAAGTAAGGAGAAATTAGCCCAAAATGAATTCATTGTGATAAGCGACTTTGCCGAGAATTACACTTTTCTCGTTCAGGATGAAATTCAGGCTTATCACTGGGCAAACGACCAGTGCACGGTGCATCCTTTTTGCATTTATTTCAAAAACGAAGATAACGAACTACAGACCGTAAGCCTTGTTGTTGTCGGGGAGAGTTTATCTCATAATTATGTGTCCGTTTATTTATTTCAAATGAAACTGTTTGAGTTCTTAAGATCAAAATTCGATGCAATCGACAAAGTAACGTTTTTCTCAGACGGCGCGGCTTCTCAGTACAAGAATAAAAAAAATTTTTACAATCTTTGCATAATTGAAGAAGAACAAAACTGCAAGGTCGAGTGGCACTTTTTCGCGACGTCCCACGGCAAGGGCCCATGCGATGCGTTAGGGGGAACCCTAAAACGCATGGCGACTAAGGCAAGTTTGCAAAGGCCATATACTGACCAGATCTTAAATGTACAACATTTGTTTTCGTGGATTCAAAGCAAGGAAATTGCCATTAACACAGTTTTATGCACTCAAAAAGAACACGATGCCATGGAGCGACGAATTCAAAACAGATATAATAAGGTCAAAACTATAACTGGAACGCAAAAGTTTCATTGCTTCATACCAAATATTTCTGATATGTCAATTAATGTAAAGCGGTACTCTTCGTCTGCCGACGTGCTAAATTTAAAGTTACTTTAATTTTATAATGATGCCAAAACAATTGAAATTTTTAATAAATATTGTAATTAAGTATAAGCAGCAAAATAAAAAAGATTTTTTCTTCATAAATGTTTTTTTAACTGTAAAATAATTTTTAAAATGTATTTTTAACAAGGTGGTCTCTTAAATGCTCTTCTCCTGTCCAAATAAGGAGTCGGGGCTCATTTTTTTATTGCTGATTCTTAAAGCAAAAATTATGAGGAATCCAAAAAAAGAAAAAATTAGCCGGAAAATTTAGGAGCTTCTGTGGAAAGTCGGAAAATTTAATTTTGCATGGGAAAATTTAAAGGTAAATTTCTAAGAAAAATTAGGAAAATTTTATTTTTCAATAAAGGTGGTCTCTTAAATGCTCTTCTCCTGTCCAAACAAGGAGTCGGGGCCCATTTTTTTATTGCTGATTCTTAAAGCAAAAATTATGAGGAATCCAAAAAAAAAAAAAATTAGCCGGAAAATTTAGGAGCTTCTGTGGAAAATCGGAAAATTTAATTTTCATGGGAAAATTTAAAGGTAAATTTCTAAGAAAATTTAGGAAAATTTTATTTTTCAATTAAAGCCTGATTTAATACCTTTCCAACGAGCTATCACTCGTTGCGATCGCTTTAGTAGTTTTTTTTTAAAACAACTTTCAATGAGGTCCCTTATGAAGAATTCTTCAATTTTGTCACATGACAGTGGTGTACACCACCACTAAACCAGTCACTATAAAAAAAAAAAAAAATATGTAGGTACATTATTTTTTGCTGGGCAATCGATTGAGACTATTTATTTTAAAATCGGAGAGGGGTCGTCCAAAAGGTGATCGCTTTCATATGGAATTGCTCTATAGGTAAAAATGTTCCTGTTTTATGTGTGTTATTAAAGCCTGCATATTACTTCTAGCTATTTTTAATATATGTTAGGTATATTTTTTATAAATATTTTTTGCAAACATTTTAGTACATTAATATTTAAAAGTATGTACTTCAAGTAAAAAAAGTATGTTTATGAAACAAACAAGCTTAGTTCTATATGTATATGGGGGATTTCATGTCAAGTGACCCAACTTTTTTTTTCGATTGAAAAGAAATTTGGACCAAAGTAAGTTCTTGCAGAGAGTAGCATAGACACAATTTTTTAACACGATCGGTCCAGAACTCTCTGAGCTAGAGGGGTTCAAAATTTGACGTTTTCGGCAAATAGGTGTTTTTTCTCATACATGTAGTTTGTTACCTTTTGCTTTTAACAAATTCGTCCCAAATACTTTCGATAGCTTTTTCTTTAATCTTCCAGAAAAAAATATTTTTAAAATTAAAAAAAATTTTTTTTTTATTTTTTTTAAAAAAATAATTAGAAAAAAATTTTTTTTTTCCAAATGTGCCCATTTTTTTTTTATTTTTTTTTGCTCAAAAGAAAGCTTAGGTCTTTTGCTTGAAGAACTTGGAGGTCGCTTAGTGGGATGCGAGTGGGATATCTATAAAAAAAAATGTTTTTTAACTCAAGGCAGAGGTTTTCCAATTTTCGCGTATATTCTGTTTGATTTTTTTGATATTTATGTAAAATTTTCTCTTAAGCTAAAAAAAAAATTATTTTATGCTAAGAAACAAAATAATTTAACCTTTCCGACGGTATGCAAGTACCAAATAAAGTCTCATACACTCGACACTGCATTACCAACAAAATTGTAGGCCTCTGGAATAAAATCACTTTAATATGGCAATGTCTGAACACATTTTGTTAATATTTTTAATGCATACCGTCGGAAAGGTTAAATTATTTTGTTTCTTAGCATAAAATAATTTTTTTTTGCTTAAGCGATAATTTTACATAAATAGGAAAAAAATTTAAAGTAGAATATACGTGAAAATTGGAAAACCTCTGCCTTGAGTTACAAACTATTTATTTTTATAGATATCCCACTCGCATCCCACTAAGCGACCTCCAAGTTCTTCAAGCAAAAGACCTAAGCTTTCTTTTGAGCAAAAAAAAAAATAAAAAAAAAATGAGCACATTTGGAAAAAAAAAATTTTTTTCTAATTATTTAAAAAAAAAAAATAAAAAAAAAATTTTTTTTAATTTTAAAAATATTTTTTTCTGGAAGATTGAAGAAAAAGCTATCGAAAGTATTTTGGACGAATTTGTTAAAAGCAAAAGGTAACAAACTACATGTATGAGAAAAAACACCTATTTGCCGAAAACGTCAAATTTTGAACCCCTCTAGCTCAGAGAGTTCTTGACCGATCGTGTTAAAAAATTGTGTCTATGCTACTCTCTGCAAGAACTTACTTTGGTTCAAATTTCTTTCCAATCGAAAGACATCGGTTTTAAAAGTTGGGTCACTTGACATGAAATCCCCCATATATCAATATTATTGTTAATTATTACATTGGTTACAAAAAGTAATTGCATTAGAATGCTGTGTGCATTTTACAAGATGTACATACGAATGGTGTTTTATTATCTGTTTTGGAACATAATTGGCAAAGACCTCTTTTGGAAGCAGACCGGTTGCCGAAATTTCTCTTTGGATTTGTTTGAATTTGACCGCTGCTGATCTTAAGTAGATGCACTACTTAGTTTTTGTGTAATTTCTCGTGAAAATGGTGCTCTTGGTAACGTTTTTTGACGCTTTATATAAGGCATTGTAAGCTGGATTCCTATATTTACTAGGAAGTGTAGGCGTTTGGCAAAAGAGCTTTCGTTGCAGCCATGGTGGGCCGATGTAAATAATATAAAAGCATTGTAAGCTGATACATCTGTTATATTACTAAATGCCACTTGAGGTAATGGATAAGTCTTTCTTTTGTAAGTATAACATGATACAATTTTATCCAGTGTGTCTACGGCTCCTTTATATTTATTGTAATCTAGTATTATCTGTGTTTTTTTTGTCTTTACGATTACTTACTTCTGGGCTGCGGTGTAAGGTGCTGAGAAGGTTCGCAGGCTTATTTTTTAGAAATATATGAAAGGAGGGTGGTATACTTTGTGAAACAAAACAGTGATGAAAATACAAACTTTCCGAAATTTCATTATTTGACCTGTACACTTCAGGTAACAAAAGTGTTCCAATAAATGCAAAAAATTCTGTGTTATCAACGTCAGCCCGATCAGTACCATAAGCACGATTACCTTCATTATTGGTATATTTCAAAATAATGTTTATAACAGGAGCTGGAAAAAATAACTGAAAACCGACAATCTCTTCCTTTGTAATTCTTGAACAAGAATATCGGGTGAAGCCCAGTAACATGCTGACAATACTTTTTGTTCGGACTCTTTCGTATCTTTTTATAAAAAGTTCCTTCAAATATTTTATTTTACAATTTTTTAATGTTATTGCCTGAGAAGGCACAATTTCACTTTTATCCTCACTAGAACTGTCAGATGGCTCGAGATATTTCAGATAATCTTCACTTTCTAAACGAATTTCTTCCTTGTCTGACGAAGCATTTTTATCCATTCATTCCGGGTGCCCCGGTAGATCAGTGGTAAGTGCACGAGTCTACCAGTCTGGGGGTTGTGGGTTCGATGCCCCCCTGAGACCCTGGTAAGTTTGCTTCATTTTCTTTTCTTTTTTAATCCTTCTCTCAATTTCTTTTTTCCTTCCATCTCAACCTATTCTAACTGCCTCTCCAGGTAACACAAATGGACCGAATTAGGCGGACCCAAGTGAGCTGTATCCTTTTCTTCAACGGCTGCCTGTTCTACCTAACCTAACCTAACCTTGTATACAAGAGAAAACAGAGACCACAATTTTAACTTTTAAAACGTTTTATTTTATTTGTCCCGTGTTTACTCGTTGAACGATAACTATTACAGCGTAATCAAACAACAACAACACGTTACTTTCGTATAGCAAAAGGAAAAAAATATCCCGGTGATCCCTCTTTTTCATTACTACTAGTGTAATCAGAGCAGAAGAGACAGATACATTATAATTTAGTGGTGCCAAAGCTCAATATATATGAAAATAAAAATTAATTGGTACTAAAGCTTATTTATGTCACACAATGTGCTGTTTAGCAATGCAGAAACTCAAGCTTTTTACTCTAGGTCAAATTTGACCCGAAGACCTTAAGTGTAAAAAATTTAATAAATATTTTTTTTGCAAAAATATTCCTTTAAAAATCTCTAAAAGCTGTTTAGATTTGTAAATAAATAAAAGCCATAAAATATAAAAACATAAATGCAGTAATCTTCAGAAAAAAATAACATTTTTTCCTAAAATGGGTCAAATTGACCCAAAGACCTTATAAAGGTTAAGAAATTGTTGCAATACGAAAAGGTCTTGTTTTCAGTAGCCCTTATAATACATTTAGTGGTAACCAATGCTTATCCAAATGTATAAGGGAAAAAGAAAATCAAAACAGTTGAATAACCAAAAATGGTTTGTTTAATTTTTGAAAGAAATCTTGAATGTTTGGGTTTGCATATAATAATTTTTGGCAAGTTTATTGAAATTGTTATATAAAGGCAGAAAAAATTAATGCGGTTTTTCTAGAATTCGTTTAAAGTCTACTGATGATTTGGTGCAAGAACCACTAAAATTTTCAGTTTTGTTAAACAATACGAATTTATATTTTGATATAAAACATATGTGTACTTAAGATAAATTTTGGTTTGAAACGGGTCAAAAAGATACGCTTCTAAATAAAAACGCCCAATATACTTTGAAATAAATAAAGAGTTTCTAAGCGAAAAAAACATTCGTGAGACTTGCAACACATTAATTGCTGACTGCATTCAATTATCGATGATAAATTTTAAAACTTCAAAACTTATAAAAAACGCTAAATGCACTATCGAAAAATAAAGAAAGCACCAGTTTAATGCTTTTTCCCAGATTGGCACTTAAACTAAA
>CAUZWR010000035.1:0-60794 GCA_963583895.1 Melanophora roralis | reverse complement strand
AATATGTATATCTCTATTGTTAATGATAAGCTTATAAGTGAAAAACATTGTACCAATATATCTTAAATTTTGACTCACCGAATATTTATTATCTGTAGACACTGCAACCGAAGAATGAGGAGGCCTCGTCAGTCTGCTGTTGGCTGCTTTTTATTTAATTTGAGGAAGAGGTATATGCTTTTCACTTAAGTGATATATCTTAAAAAATTCAATTTTAATACTATTATTAATAATAATATATTTAATTCTATTATTATAAGAAAATGTATATTTTCACAAACTACATATTATTAAACATTATTGTGCAAAATTTCAAAGCAAAGATCCACAAACAACGTTATAACTTTACAAAATATATTTAAACAATTGAACAAATTAAAGTTATTTTACTTTGTAAATTAGCTTAATTTGTTGATACACTTTTGAATTTTTTTACACTTTTAGGACAATTAATAAAACAAAATAGCACATTTTAACTGGGAAACACTTTGTCTTTAAACTTTGCACAATATGAATATTTTAGACTGTAATTTACCGACCAAATTTAAAATGAATATAAAAAAAATCTTCGTCTTTTGTCCGGGACTGATAGTTTCTGGACGCTAGCAGCTACCTCTGGGAGAGTATTACCCTAGTTGATCTGGGATGAATTTAACCAATTTTCTTGTTTTCACTGGGGAAGTTTTGCAATTAATTTTTAACAAATATTTAGAGCCAGGTTTCAGGTGGTTATGTTAACTTTAAGTTGGTTCTAAGGCAAATGTGTTTCTTCTCTTTTTCTTATGATTCTATCCCGCGGTTTTTATTGATTTTAATTACTGTGTTCTTTACTCTTCAATGTGAAATTTTACTTTGATCCAAAGCTGATTAGTTTGCTGGTTATTAAGTTCGTTGTGGCAAATAAAAAAATTAACAGTGGTGGACATTGAAATGAGTCCACCACGTGTTTGTAAGATCGCCGATAAAAGTAAGCTTCACGCAACGCAACTGTTGGATTATGCCAATAGTAATTATTTAGACACTTGGGTATGCAATTTACCCAAGAGCGATAAATAGTTATAATATTAACAGACTAGTTAAGCCTTTAAAACGTTAATTAATTTGTCTGCATCCAGATTTGCGGATGCAGGAATATTTGCAATCTAATAATTTCTGCAAAAGAAATTATATTGTTGATGCCACTTAAAAAACAAACCCTTTATAATATTTACCTTATTATTTTACAATAAATGTCACAAATTTGTTGAGTTTTAATTAAATAGAAAAAGAAGTTTGCACTGGTTAAAAATTAAAAATTCTTGTTCTGTCTTTAAAAACTTCTTTACTGCTTCAGGGTTTGACGGAAAAGAACTTTTACACGCCATCATTAACCTCACATAGGCTGAAACATGCGTTTTTGTTTTTCGTTAAATATTCTAACGAAGTAGACAAAACTTAACAAAACTAGACTTAAGCTATTTTGCGGTAGGGGGCGTAAATAATCTTTCAATTATGACGTTAAATTTAAATGGTTTTAAAACGATTTTCGAACTACTTTCGTGTAAAATTATTGTTTGGTAGATTTTATTAAAAAAATTAAACAAAACAAAAAGAATTTAGAAACAAGGAAGCCATGTTTCTTTTCAATTACCAAAAGATATTAATATGAACCAAATGTGACAAATTGAATTTCACATAAATAGATTTCCAGAAAATTACTAAAAAAATACGTTTATTTATAAAAATATTTCTATAAAAACAAAGTACCAGATTTGCACCTTACAAATCACGTAATACTGGTTTAATAAACAACAGTATTAAGGGAAATATATATATTTAGGTAGGCGTGTTATAGCCGAATATCCTTGGCATGATAGGTGCCTAATATTTTCCCGTCTTCATCCAAGATTTAATTTATTCTATTTCTTGCATATGTATGTGAGATGGTTAAAGCAAGTACATAAAAGTGTCACCAAAAAAAGTAATGAACTGAAAACAAAACTGGGCTATGGAGATTTAAAATAAATTCTATATGTTAAAAGATTTTTACACACCGATATACATCTTTTTAAGCAAACTAATTTTGAGTGGACAAAAAACTACTATAAGCAGATATTTTGTAGATCCTAATCAAAACAGGATATCGATAACTAAGTAGAAATATTATATCTATATAGAAAAATTTACAATCTTTCATAAACCATAAATTGTCATAAATTCCTTAGGCCACTCATAAAAGGAACTTTAGCTTTATCTTCGGTCGAGTTAATCGAATTGAACTCTCAATTAATCGAATTTCCAGAAGTAAATTAAAATTTATTTAAGAAGTAACTTTAAAAACCCATGAAAATTTAAAATTTATGTTTTAACAAGAAATTTACTAAATTATTTTCGAAATTTTAGAGCCATGAAAATCTAATTGTTTGATGCCAACTCAGATTTTCTTTTTGGGCCCCACGTTGGGCGCCAATTTATGTAATGTACAGCTAATTGATGTAATGGACAGCCAATTAATGTAATGAACAGCCAATTACAACAGTTTAAATTCAGTTCAAATTGGTAATGTTTCTTGCAAAACTAACCAACTTGACCATAGTTTATCGGTGATGAAAGGTTAGAGAAGATAAGACTATCGGGAGCCATTGAATCCGCTAGCTAGCAGCCGGGTGGGGTGGTTCTTTTCTTAATCATCTCTGGGTCCGATAATAACTGTTACGACATAAATATTATTATAGACTCCCTAAATTAACTAAATGGAAATGGACTATGGTGTTGATGAACGATCAATAGATGTTATATTATTCCCCATATCGTATCAACAGGCAAATGTAAACAAGGGTTCAATAAACTTTTTGGTAACAAATTATAATAAGAATTCCTAAGATGTTGTTAGGAATAACGCCTCTAAACCCACCCTACCTATGATCCTAGGGCATGCATTGTTAAGTAGGATCCCTTAGTTAACTTACTTTAAACCAATCACATAATGCAAGAAAAGTTTAGATTTTTACAAATCCATTATCATATATTGATATTTATTTAAAATTCCAAGAAAATAAATACAAGCTGTTACTAGTCTAATTTTAACAAATATTAAATCTTAACTTTATTGATTTCGATCGGAAAGCAAATAATTACTTTATTTATCATTCCTTATACCGCATAATTTCTAATATAGGGTGCAAAATTTGTATGTTTCATAAAAATTGGTTTATTCTAACAATAACAACAAAAAACTTATATAGGTTTGTATGTAGATTTTACTATTTAAAGAGAAAGAATTTAAAATATCACTCTGAAACGTAAGGGACTAATAACTATGATATGAATATTAAGAGAACAAATTAATGGATAATGCAGTTTAGCTACTCTTATTTATAACCAAAATGCATTACAATAAATTATCAATGGAAGTAGTAAAACAAAATCTAAAAATAGATCTTAGTATTTACGTATGTATACAGATACAAGAAATGAAGAAAATACGCAAATTATAAAAAAACTGATTAATGATTTTTTTGGTAACTTATTAAACACCTATCCCTTTAATAACAATTTATGATTCATATCGTAAATTCTTTAACTTTAAGTTTATGATAACAAAGTATTCATATGTTTTTTTTTTTAATGCAAAATATGTATATCTCTATTGTTAATGATAAGCTTATAAGTGAAAAACATTGTGCCAATATATCTTAAATTTTGACTCACCGAATATTTATTATCTGTAGACACTGCAACCGAAGAATGAGGAGGCCTCGTCAGTCTGCTGTTGGCTGCTTTTTATGTAATTGGAGGAAGAGGTATATGCTTTTCACTTAAGTGATATATCTTAAAAAATTAAATTTTAATACTATTATTAATAATAAGCTATTTAATACTATTATTATAAGAAAATGTTGTTGAAAATAACAAACTACATATTATAAAACATTATTGTGCAAAATTTCAAAGCAAAGATCCACAAACAACATTATAACTTTACAAGATATATTTAAACAATTGAACAAATTTAAAGTTATTTTACTTTGTAAATTAGCTTAATTTGTTGATACACCTTTGAGTTTTTTTTTACACTTTTAGGACAATTAATAAAACAAAATAGCACATTTTTACTGGGGAACACTTTGTCTTTAAACTTTGCACAATATAAATATTTAAGAATGTAATTTACAGACCAAATTTAAAATGAATATAAAAAAATCTTCGTCTTTTGTCCGGGGCTGATAATTTCGGGACTCTAGCAGCTACCTCTGGGAGAGTATTACCCTAGTTGATCTGGGATGAATTTAACCAATTTTCTTGTTATCACTGGGGAAGTTTTGCACTTAATTTTTAACAAATATTTAGAGCCAGGTTTCAGGTGGTTATGTTAACTTTCGGTTGGTTCTAAGGCAAATGTGTTTTTTCTCTTTTTCTTTTGCTTCTATCACGCGGTAGTTTTATTGATTTTAATTGCTGTGTTCTTTACTCTTCAATGTGAAATTTTACTTTGATCCAAAGCTGATTAGTTTGCTGGTTATTAAGTTCGTTGTGGCAAATAAAAAAAATGAACAGTGGTGGACATTGAAATGAGTCCACCACGTGTTTGTGAGATTGTCGATAAAAGTAAGCTTCACGCAACTGTTAGATTATGCCAATAGTAATTATTTAGAAACTTTGGTATATAATTTACCCAAGAGCGATAAATAGTTATACTGTTAACAGACTAGTTAAGCCTTTAAAACGTTAATTAATTTGTCTGCATCCAGATTTGCGGATGCAGGAATATTTGCAAACTGATAATTTCTGCAAAAGAAATTATATTGTTGATGCCACTTAAAAAAAACAAACCCTTTATAATATTTACCTTATTACTTTACTATCAATTTCACCGATTTGCTGAATTTTAATTAAATATAAAAAGAAGTTTGCACTGGCTGCTAAAAATTAATTTCCTTGTTCTGTCTTTAAAAACTTCTTTACTGCTTCAGGGTTTGACGGAAAAGAACTTTTACACGCCATTATTAACCTCACATAGGCTGAAACATGCGTTTTTGTTTTTCGTTAAATATTCTAACGAAGTAGACAAAACTTAACAAAACTAGACTTAAGCTATTTTGCGGTAGGGGGCGTACATAATCTTTCAATTATTACGTTAAATTTAAATGGTTTTAAAACGATTTTCGAACTACTTTCGTGTAAAATTATTGTTTGGTAGTTTTTATTAAAAAATAAAAAAAACAAAAAGAATTTGGGAACAATGAAGCCATGTTTCTTTTCAATTACCAAAAAATATTAATATGAAGCAAATGCGACAAATCAAATTTCGCATAAATAGATTTCCAGAAAATTATTAAAAAAATACGTTTATTTATAAAAATATTTTTATAAAAAAACAAAGTACTAGATTTGCACCTTACAGAGGATGTTAAAAAGATAACACGAAAGGCTTTCTCCTTGTCTGAAACCTCGCTTTGAACCGAAGGGCTAGATATATTCCTGCTTACCTTTACTGAAAATTACATATCAGCTAAGATCATCCTGCAGAGTCGTAATAGTTTCGCAGGGTTACCAAACTCAGACATAGCTTGAAACACCTTGAACGTATGGAGCTGTCGAAAGCGGCCTTATGGTCAACAAATAGATGGAGTATGTGTAGATCGGTTTTTCTTGGGTCTTTTACAGGATTTGGCGTTGTTGTGTATATCTGCTTGATTGTGGATTTCCCAAGTCTACAGCAGCATCGATATGGCCCAATTTTCTCGTCGACTTTTAATTTTAATCCTTCACACAATACGCTGGATAGAGTTCTATAAAATTTGCATATAATGAATTGCTACTAAAATGCCTTTAAAATTAATATAACAAAATAGTTTTTTTCTGTTTTCTTAATATATTTTTTTACTTTAAAGAACAACGAATGTCGCGTTCCCAAACCTTTAACAACTCATACATAACCGAAACAAATGTGCGCGTTAAATAAAAAATTTCAAGCATATAATATAAGAGCTATTTTCTCTCTTAAGGATTAAATTTGTTGTTTGCAGCCCTATAAAAATAATTTCTTTTTGCGCTTATGTGCTATTGAAATTTGAAGTATAATCGTTTTTGAAAATCACAGGCTCCTTAAATTACTAACCTTAAGTTTGTCTTTTCAAACAAAATCTTCCAATATTAAGATCACATCCAGTTAAATGTTTGCAGTTTATCTTCTTTTGAGGATTAATAGTTTGCAATATTGACTGTGTTTTAAGTGTTTATAGTTTACCATTGTTCTTTTAGCATTATTACTTCAATTAAGGCCCATTTTTTATTGCAATTCATTTCCGCCATTCCAATGGTATCCAAATTGTTCCTAAAAACAGATTTAAAATTAAAAGCATTTATTTTGTTTCTTAGAAAATCAAACAAAAAATACCCAATAATTTTAGAAATCTTGCAAAAAGAAACTGAAATTAAATTCAGGTCAGTACTTTTGTTTTTTCAAAACTTATTTGCTTTTGTTGAATGAAGTTAAAACACGTCCACTAACTCGAAATTGTTATTGTCCTTTTATGTTCTTAAAATAGTTTATAGCTTTTTTCAGATACGCTCGAATGCAAGTGTATGTGTATCAGATCGAACTAAATGAAAAACCATTGTCGCAGCAATAAATTTATTATTTTCGTTAAGAATAAAACTTTAAGTGAAAAACAAATCGAAAAAGAAAAACAAATAAACAAAAGTAGGAAAAAAAAAGAATTTCGTAAAAGAATAGTTCATTATTTGAGTTGTTGTTCTTAAAGTTGGTTGTACAGGGTGGCCCAGAAAGACCGAAGTGGTGTGAATTGCTTATAACTTTTTATTTAAGAGATATTTTTTTAATTTTTTTTTTTTTAAATACATTAAATTTATGGGGAATATTTTTGGATTAGTTATTAAAAATGATATCCCGCAAGTGGTGGCCATATTCTGCTTCGCACAAATGTGCTCTTTCCAACACATTTTCCATGACCTTTCGCAAAACTTCCGGTGGTATGTTGTTAATTTCTTCTCGAATATTGGTTTTTAACTCCTCAATACTCCTAGGCTTATTAACATAAACTTTTCCTTTTAAATAGCCCCAAAGAAAACAGTCTGGAGCGGTTAAATCCGGGGAACGCGGAGGCCAATTAAAATTGCTGTTACGAGAAATTATTCTTTCACCAAAGATGTCGCGTAAAAGAGTCATTGTGGCCCTCGCAGTGTGCGCTGTGGCTCCATCCTGTTGGAACCATATTTGCGGATGGTTTTCCACGGCTGGCCTTACAAAATTTTGCAACATGGCCCGATATCGATCACCATTGACGGAAATGGCGACACCTTGTTCATTTTCAAAAAAATATGGGCCAATGATCCTTTCTGAAGAAACACCGCACCAAACGGTACACTTAACTGGGTGCAATTGTCGTTGATGAAGTACTCTCGGGTTTTCCGTAGCCCATATCCTACAGTTTTGCTTGTTAACGAACCCATTTAATTGAAAATGGGCTTCGTCACTCATTATTAAGTTATGAATAAAATTTGGATTCTCTTGTGCTTTTTGCTGGAAATAAATTGCATAGTCAAGTCGTTGCTGGTAATCTGTTGGTTTCAATTCTTGAACAAGTTGAATTTTGTATGGAAACAATCCTATGGTGTGCAAAATTCGCTGCAGCGAAGTTCTTGAGAGGCCCAGTTGTGACGAACGTCTCCTGGTTGATGTTTCTGGATCCTCCCGAATACTCTCCTGTACCACTTGAATATTGTCAGCCGTGTGGACAGTTCGGTGTCTGCCGGGACCAGGAAGGTTCCTTACTGCTCCTTGTTCTCGAAAATTTGCAACCAGACGGTTTATTGTTGACTGAGAGGGTGCAACCCGCACATTAAATTGACGACGGTATGCACGCTGAGTCAACACAATGGACCGTTGATTTGAAAAGTAAATTTCAACAATTTGGGCACGTTGTTCAATTGTGTATTGCTCCATTATAAATTATCCAAGTCTTCTTTACAAAATACTGAAAAGAAAAGAAGAAAAAAATTATAATAAAAAAGTTATAAGGAATTCACACCACTTCGGTCTTTCTGGGCCACCCTGTATTTGTTGTAAGAATATAAATAAAAATCCTATCTTTAGTTCATTTTCACATGTTTGAAAGACGATAAAAAACAATAAGAAATTTACAAACCGAGAAAAAAAATCGACTTTATTGCCCATCCTTAAATACAGTTGGATTAGTTTATGTAACGGCTGCTGCTGCTGTTGCTGCCATCATTTTAGTAGTTTATTAAAACAATGACGGGTTTGAATGCTGGTTTTTTTTCGCAATCATGTCCTTTATATAGTGTTTGTATACAAGTGCTGCCCAATTTTATTTGCTTTTCTTTTTTTCTTTAGTGCAGCCGTTGTTTCGTTGCTATTGCAATTGAAATTGTTTTTCGCCAGATTTTAAGTCGTGCTTTCCTTTTTCGTTTTGTTAGTAATTTCGGCACGTAATCTGCCATTATTATTATGCTGCGACTACAGCTTCAAATGTGTAGTTTTTAGCATTATATTTACAAAAACATTTGTAGTTGCAGTGACAACAACATCTACAACAAAATAAAGTTAAAGAAAACTTTATATTTTATATTTTAAGGGACATTTGCCAGTTACTCATTGGTAAAACTTGTCTTACGTTTAACACAAACATACACACAAGGCTTAATCCGAGAACAACAACAATATAAAGGAAATTATAACAAATTTAGTGTTTTCAATGTGCCAACCCCGTAAGAAAGAAAGATGAATCCTTTTGGTTGTTTCTTTGCGTGGATGTTGCATGAATGACAATAAAAATACTTGCTGCAATTTGCAGATGGCGCATGTTTTTAATTCATTTTAAAACAAAAAAAAAAATATTTTAGTAAAACATTTGGTAAATATTTATTTTGGCACTTTAAATTGTACGCTTTTTTGAACATAAATTTTTAAAATATTTTTATTAAGTTTTTGGCCAACCATAAATAATGGAAAGAAAACAGTTGATAATTTTGTATGGAACAACTAGAAAACCAAACGAAAGTAAATAATATTAATTTTTTTAATCATAAATTTTGTAAGTGTGAGATATGTTACGAAAAACTCTGTCATATGAAAATTATTTTATAGCAAAATTTTTTTAAATAAAACCTCGTTTGCCTTGTTTGTTGGTAGCGCCATGCAGGGGTTACCGACCTTACATCCTTAATAAAACTTTGGGCGAAATTTCTATTTGCAAATGGCCGATTTTTAGTCACGCAAAGAAAAATTTTGCTCAAAAATATATGGAAGAAGGTGCCTATATCCTTATTTTGAGTACACATTATGCTGTTTTGGACATCGCAAGCAGTAATAATATTGTGTACTGGTGGCAACATCTGCCACTAATCGTGTGTGGCATTAGTTTTTAGACCATTTAACTTAATTTTTTTTTTATTTATTTTTGATAAAGAGTAATAACTCCATATTGCGTTACGTTACTTTCTGCTGGATATATTCGTATATAAATGAACTGTAGACTAAGTATGACAAAACATATATGACACTCTTTTTTCTCAAAGGATATGCAGCTCTTATTTTGTTTAAAATTGGTAACTTTCTATTTCTAGGTAAACTGAACCAATAAATATAAGACTTATGAACATATTTTACTAAATAAACTGTGTCACGTTTCAAATTTTCGATTACATTCAACAATATTTTACATAAAATGATATGTGGAACGCACCCATTAGCTAACACCTTTTTTGCATCAAAATTGTTTTATTTTTCTAATAACAATAAGGATCCACAAATATCCTTTACCTAATGTTGCTTAGAATTTTAGACGAAATGTTTTATTAAACTAATATTAACAATCTTTTACTAAAAAAAAGATATATGGAAGCTGTTGTCGCAGTATGTCATAAATGACCCCGTTTTAATATGCAATCATGCTCGGACTAAGACTAGACAGTTCCAACCTGCATCGTGGTACTCTTCTGAGGTCATATAGTATATGTGTTCAAAAATCTTTGTCTCCCGACAGTTAGGACATAACATTTGCAAACATCGTCAAAACCCTTTTCTTTCTTTTTGTTTTTTTTTTTTTAAACTTGGCCCAGTAGATCCCATTTTAAACACGAAAATCTTACTCACATTAGGTGTTTGGCGATCAAATGTTTTTAAGAGTATGTTATAAGTGCAATAGTCTCGGAGGGATGAGCTCCGATTGCTGTAGGAAAATCTATAGTATAAACACGAAGCCACAACAATCTTTAGGCGAATAACGGGAATAAGTTAGCATTAGAGTATAACCACGGAAACTTTAACCCAATGCAGCCAACTAATGACTTCTCTCATAAGTAATTAGTTTCGAGGCAATGTGCTCGAATTGCTGAAAGGGAACCTGCAGCTAAGCAAAGGAGGCCAACAGCAATTATTAAGGTGGTAACGGGAGCGAGATATGTAGGTGTGCAGTATAAATAAGGTTATCTTTTTTCGCGGTAGCCGAGCTACTTTAGGAGGAAAAGCTTGCATTTATTGAATGTATTTGCGGTATAACCACGTAGGCCTACAGCCAATTCCCACTGCGGGATTATTTTAGAAAAATAACTACAGTATTTATATAATAGGTACTAAGTTCCACAAAGTAGATATTATTTTCTAAAAAATTATAAAGCCCTAGCTCGTCTTGAGCTGATAAAGGACTCAAGCATCGAAATTTTTTAATTTTTTTATCTGCATTTCCCTCGGCTAGTGTCGCAAAACAAACTTTTTAACTATTTTTTTTTCTTTAATATTATCATTCTAAAAATGAAATATAAATCCTTTTAAACAAAAATTCAAAGTATGGTCAGTTTCTTTGTTTTAAAAATTAAACCCCTTTTTTACTTAAATTTTTTAAATGTCAAAAATTATAATTATAAAGAAGTGTCTTTTCCTTACAATGCATAATATAATCTTGAGATTTTTTTAAAGCAAATAAGTATCATTAAAGCTTGTAGCCTGATTATCTTAAAATACCCGATAACCCGATAACGATGTTGCCTTTCTTCAGGAAGGAACAGAAGTGAGGGCATAGGGCAGAAAAGGAAACGACATTCGTAAATATGAAGAGATGTAATTAATTAAAAAAATATTAGTAGAAAAACTTTAAAATTCGGCTTCAATAATAAATTTTGGTTTTAAGTCTATAAAGTAAGCTATGACAAAAGAGTACACTTGTGGGAGGATAAAACGGGCACCAACTTTTAAATGCAGCTTAATTAGATTGTCTAAAAAGATCTAATTGCAGACACAAAATATTTTTGGAACGATTTAAAGCATTTCCTAATATTTTAATAATTCTGGCTCATCAGAAAGGCAATATAACAAGCAAATTTATTCAAATATTGCCAAATAAAACAAAAACAATAAAATATTGTCAAATTACTTGTTATATATAAAACAATCTACTTTTTCCGGAAACCTTTCAGTTACAAATTTTATAGTTGCTTTCGTTCCCTTTTGGACGAGGTAATCTGCTTACACTTAAAACCTTTAAACTCTTTTTTACAAGATCTAAATACCGTTTTCACAGGCTTAAAATCTGAACAATAAGGTGGGCTTGCATTTCGAGCTAGAAAATACATCGTGTTTCTTGAATACCGCTCAAGGGCCTTCTTTTCAAGTGGGGTGATGCCAAATAGAGCTAGTAATTTGAAGGCACCCTGTGTTGGTTTAAAAAAAGGTAGAAGCCGTGTTTATCGTGACTGATGTTACAAATGAACAGATTCACTCGCCAAAGCTGCAAATGGCATGCCAAAAAGGAAACTTCTTGGCAAATTAAGTTTGTCTCTTGAAAGGTATTGTTTTTGAACGTTACCTCGTCCATCAGCCACATAAAGTCTTGCCTCCTTAGAAATCTGTAACGCATTACGATCCGGAACTCCCTGAACTATATTCGAATTCAACTTACAGAAATATCAGAGAATTCAACTTTACGAGTTGCTTTCCTAAAAGGAGTATTCGGGGCTCTTCGAAAGAGCTAATCGATATATTTTGTTTTACATATATATATGTTGTAGACCCTTTTTTGGCCCTGAGCTAGGTTTTCTTTTAATGCTCAATGGGTGAATTACGTATGACAAATCAAATTAAGTTCGGTTGCCATATGCCGAAATTGTATTACAGTTGGAAACTCACGGCTAACAGTTGTCAATTTTAGTTAAAAATGGCAGCAGTGCTTTATTGAAGTAATAAAATAAAATAATAATAAAATAATAAAGTAAAATAAAATACCGTGGGCGACGCAACTGAAACAGGCTTGATGTACGTAATTGACATACAAGTCTTTCGCATACTGTCTATTGGCATTTGAAATTGTATGTCGATGAACCTGTAGATCTTTCGCTATTTTCCCTTTTGGATTTTTAAAGTCCCTTACGTACTTTTTTAACTTTCCAATTTGACCGAAATAATGGTTGAATTGTTAAAAAAGATACTATTTGACATACCTTTAAAAGCTAACGTGATTAAGAAAATAATAATTTTATGGATTATGTATAAGTTTTGGGTGGAAAAGTGTGCATAAGTTTTTTTTGGCGCATCCCTTATGTACAAGAAGAAATGTTAATAAATTTTTAATTATTATCATAACAAAGAAAAAACTAAATAAATATTTTATTTAAAATATAAACAGTATCTAAGCGTTAACATAAACATTTAAATTGTTAATTAAAATTTTAACAACAAACGATTTTGGTAAAGGAATTGCTTTAAATAAATAAAACAATTTTCTTTTTTTTTCTCCAAAGACTTTAATGTAGTTATTACTTAAACATAACGTTTAAAATTAAATTTCTGAAGAAAATCTTATCTATGCTTTGTTGTTTCATCAAGCAACAAGAAACACATTTAAAAATACAAATAATAAAACATAAAACAAACAATTACTTATCTGCAACACTTAATTAAAAACTTTGAATGCAAAAATACTTCGACAATTATTTATTTCTCGCACTATCAATATTTAGTTTCCAACAACTTAAAATATTCATAAGAAGTGCCAATAATAAAAACTTAAACAACAATAATAACTTTAGCATTAGCAAACAATAAAAACAACGCAAATAGAAAAACAAATTCATTAATAATTTTAATAAACAATTCTTGTTAACAAACAAAAACTATTTGTACACAACTAAATAGCATCTTTCCTTCTCTTTTCAAATAATATACAATCATTCGTACATTTGTGTTTCAGTAAAATATTGCTTTGAATTACTTGTAAATGAATAGTATTCAATACTTGTTAGATATTCAATTCATTTACAATCAATAAGTTTTCCTATAACAGCTATCGACATCAAATGTTCTACAAAAAGTGATTGGATGATTAGACCTGCACTTTGGAGAAAAAATTTTTTGGATAAGGCAGATGAAGAGGTAGCTCCAACACAAATTGACGATTTTTATGAAATTTTCGATTCGCTACATCTGGGAAACTATAACAGCTATCGACTTCGAGTATTCTTCACAAAGTAATAATCAAATAATTCATACATCTTGGAAAAAAAAGTTGTAGAGGAGCAGGAAATTTTTTTAAGCTCTCGACCTCAAACTTCCTTATCTAATTTTATTATTTATACTGACGTTAAAATTTTGTAAAGTTTTCTATGGACTTTAAAACTTGCGCAAGGTATTTTTATTTTATTATTTGCAGTACATAATAACTCGGCTGGGTATATTAAAGAACCAATGTGAAGGGTATATAAGATTCGGTACAGCCGAATATAACGCTCTTACTTGTTTTTTTTTTTTTTTTTTGGTAGCAGCTTTCATCAGCCACCCTGTATTTCATTATATTCAAGGAAACTCTAGTACATAATTTTGTTGAAGTCTTTTGACTTCATAAGTCTCGCCTTGTTATGCGATCGCCAATATATTCTAATGGTAATTGAGTCTTTTTAAATAATTACTACTAGATTTTTTATTTAAGTTTTAACAAATGGGATATTAAGATCCATGTGCAAAGATTTGTTGTTTATATAAAAAGGAGCGCGGTCGATTGACCTTAGAGCTAACTACTGGAATCTCTGTGGGACTTCTTATTTAAGTTGCTGGCTGTTCCCCATAATTTTATGCCAGAGGTCCATACGAGTTTAAATATAGTTTTGCAAAATAAAACTTTGTTTTCTTGAAAGAACTGTGACCTAGGTCCAAGCAGTCAGTACATTTGTACAGCAGCCCACTACGCCTTCCTTTCAAAAGAATTGTTTTGGCGTTCCATGAAAATTTCTAAATCAAAATTGATGGTCAGCCACAGTATTGTTTTTCTTAAGAACAGGTGATAGGCCTTTTTAAAAATAATTTTTGAAATATTTTAGAAAATATTTGAACTAAACTAATGCACCTATAAGAGGACACAATCTTTTCTGGTTTTCCTGGTTTTAAAACCATAATAATTTCCGTGCACTCCCATAGTAAAGGAAAGTGTTTATTTAAAATTTCAATCGTCAATTATGTAACTAGTTTCTCGTAAATGACAAATTTTATTGAATATTTATTTAATTTACCGATAAAATTTATAGCTGGTTTAACTTGATACACCCCCTAATTATCTCTTGTTTTAGCTACTCCCCTCAACCAATTTTTCTACAAAATGTACTGTCCTTAGGTTTTAATATATTTTAGCCATATGAAGGACTTACATAAATGTGTATATGTATGTACATCCTACATATAGATAAATATATTTTTACATCTTTAAATCTGTCTATCCTTAAAAGAAAATATTGCAATTTATAACATAAATGATATTTTTGTGTTATGTTGCTGTCATTGACATATTTGTTGTCATTTAAAAACATTAAAGCAACAACAACTACGGCACACATAAAACACGACTCTATAATGGGGCCATACATTTATGGTTTGAGATGACTTTGGATTATGTTTAATGTTGCGGATGTTTGTTTTAATGTTATCAATAACTAGTGCAAAAAATAAAAAAGTCAATTTCGTATTTTGTTTCAATCTCTTTAGTTTCTTTTTAATGGATTTTAACAAGAATTATTGGGATATTAAACGGTCATTGGACTTTGATAGAAAAATTAAAACAACAAAAACGGTTAAGATCTGAATGGTAACGATAAAAATAAAATGTTATTTGCTCTGGGTAAGAGGAGTATAATTATAATGAAATTGAAATCAGGATTACTCTTCTAAGAATTTTGTTTGAGATTAAATATGGTTTTCAGTTTTTATTTTTCTTTAGAAAAATCCCAGTATTATTAAAGTTAAGATGTTGAAAAACTATAAAATTAAAAAAAAAAAATATATAAAACTAGATTAATTATGGCCGACTATTTTTACGAGAGATTTCATATCTTGTTTATTTGTCTCTAATTCAGCGATGTCAAAATAAAGAAGTTAATGTATGTTAATGTAAGGGTGCTTTTTCACTGTATGTTTCATCAAAAATAAAAAAAACTATGAAAAAATATCAACCAGTTTTTCTTTTGTTTTTCCGGTTTTTGCAATTATTAAGGATGTGATCCTGTAAAGCCCGATTAGTGTTTGCCGCCTGGAGACTTTCTTGCCTGAGATTGCTTTATTTGATTATTTCAGATAGGAACAATTTATAATATAATATATATATATATATATATATATGTAAATGTACATCCTTTCAGGACGTGTTCTTACACTAACTACTAACTAATTTTATTACATATAATTCATAGAATGTAGCTATGACAGCTCTCAGAAAAAAACACTAATTGAGCAAAAGTTATTCATGCCAAAGTTATTAATCATGCCCATGATCATTGTTATGTCCTAACAAGTAAGGCTGCAGATTCTCTAGGAAGGTGTTTTGGGAATTTCAGGTCCTAACTGGACAAAAAAGGGTAAACAAATTAAAATCGGTGATTTTTTCCCTACTGAACATGATAAAAACAAGTAAGGGCATTACATTCGGCTGTGTTGAATCGTATATACCCTTCACAAAGTGTAGGGGTTTTTACCATAATTTTTTTTAAATTTTGTATGGAAACCCCCTTTAGGGGTAGAAATAAGGGGTTAGTATATTCTGGAAAAATGTATACAAAGAAAAATGAGTTAGGATCAGCCCTACATTTGACCTATCCTCGGGCAACGTGAAAGTTGTAGGGGGACTTATTACAATTTCCGAAACTTTATATAGAAGCCCCCTTAGGTAATGGAGGCAGGAGGTTAGTAAATTCCAAAAATATGTGTAGAAGGGGAAACACATGGGGGTCGGTCCTACACTTTATTTCTCTAAGGCGTACTTTGGGAAAGCTATGGGGGTTTTACGGCGATATGTTCTAGGAATATATTTGGGAGGAAAAACTAATAGAGGTCATTGATACATTTTATTCCTTTATGCGAGATTTCGGGGAAGATGTAGGGGTTTTTACCCTAATTTTTTTTAAAGTTTTGTATGGCAACTGTATTAGAAGCTTAAGATGGTGGGTAGGAATGTTCTACAAAAATTTTGTGAGAAAAAATCAATGAGAGTCGGCCTTACACTGCACCCGTGCAGGGGCAACTCTGAAGAATTTTTAGAGGTTTTTATTTTAGAGAAAAAAGCAGAGGTTGTTATGGTTTTTCACTTATATCTTGGTCAGTTATCAGACGAATTTGCTGGACTTCAAAAACAGTTTTTTCGCAGATCTTGTATCAAGTTTAATACCACTTTTGGGTCAGTGCGACATCAGGGGGCTTCAAAAAGTAAATTTTAATCATAACACGGACAGACGGGCAGACGATGGATTGTTCAAACATTTTTTAGTTCTAGATAAACTAAACCTTCGAGTTCAAAAGACGAGACAATTTGGGTTACAGTTAACTTTTCTCTTTAATTAAAAAAAAATATATATCGTTCAAGAGCCAACATTTTACCCTAGAAAAAAACGCTTTTTTGATGTGGGAAGGTATAAAGCATCTTTAATTGTGTTCCATGTTAATAAATTATAAGCTTATATGTATATTTATATATAAAATTTTGGGCAAATGCTGATTATTATACCGAATCCAATTCTTCCCTTTAAATCTCAATACCCTTAAATTTTCTCATAAGCCTAAATAAAGCAAAAAATAGATTTATTTGATTTTCATATACAAGACAAAGTATACATTTTATAAAACATTCCTGTAGCAATTCCTACACATGCACCAAACAAAGGTTAAAGATTGTGATTTTGTCTTTTTTTGCTATATTTTTACCCGCACAATGAAGGAAGTTCTATTTAAGTTATATTTAAAGAAGAAAGTAGAAACAGTGACATTAAACTTTCTCATCAGCTATGAAGCGAATAGAAATATCAACTCAAGTGTAAAATTAAAACTGAGCAATGAAAAATCATCATTAAAAATCCATGTGATGCTGGCGCAAAAAAAAAAGGAAAATTAAAAATACACAAACAAAAACATGAACAAAAAAAATCTCAAAATAATAGAGGAAACTCTTACTAGTTTTGGGAAATTTTCAAGCGAGAATCAACTTTAACGTGCTACTTACTTGTTGGTATTTCGCTATATATCAATTGAAGCTACAGTAGGCATTCGCGCGAATTTTTGCTTCTGGCTTCAAACTCTAAAAATTATTTTGGCAAAAGAATGAAACTTAAAGATATACTGCAGCAGAATAGCATAGAAAATATTTAAAAGCTGAACAAAAATCTGGGGATGTTTAGTTGAAATGTCGATACAATGACAATTACGAAAAAAGAAACGCACTCAGGCATGACATTTTAACTACCAACAATAGATCAGCACCAGACAAATTGCTTTAAATATATTAGAGGTTGGGGATTGAGGGCTTAAAAAAGGAGTTTCTCATGTATGTGTGCATGTAGCTCTGTTTGCTTTGCTACACAGTAAAAGGGGGAATGTGTATACTATATAGCACAACCTTTCGACCGCCCACTTTCTACAAACAATATGATAAAAATTAAAGCAAGAATTTAGGAAAGAAGACTCCATTAATTTTTTGCAACTAAAAAGAACAAAACAAAAAAAATAATGGAAAATTTGAAATAAAAAATCAAAAGCCTACCTTTAAGCTGTAAATATTGGAAGAACCAGTAGGATTTAAAATTGTTTTTTCGGACTTGTTTTGAGTTTTTATTAATTGACGTTTGAATTTACTATAAAAATTTTCCCCTCTCTCGATTCTCTATGAGTTGTTAACCCAAATTAAGGCGAATGGTTTAGTAAATAATTAACTAGCAACAATACCACGAACGAAAGCCAGATTGGCCGGGATATTTTTTTTAACTCGGTGCTCAGAGCTCTTGTTCTAAAATATAATTTGGTAAGCAAGACCTGGGACTTTTACCAAGCAATGGTCAAAAGTGAAACACCATACTTATCCTGGAGGGACTTATTATGAGGTCACCTTTAAGAAATCGTGATGGTGATTTGTTAAAGACGTTTTTAAAACTATAGTTTTTAGACATAAAAATCAGATTACAATTTTAGAAGGATGTAATAAAATATTGTCTGAAAAAAAAAATAAAATTTAAAAAAATTGTTTGCTTGAATAAAATTCTTTAAAGTGTTTTTTGTGTTGAGGCTTTTATCAAGCTTCATAGCCCACTCTAGCTTTAAAAGCAGTCTCCGACCAAGAGGGATAACATCCGAGGTTATGCTATACATGCTAATATAGAACTAATAAAGTAAAAGCTGTGGTGTAGGGAATGGATACCACCGCTCAAGAAGTAAGCTCCCACAGAAGGTGCTCTCAAAAGAGATGTATATAAGAAAATAACAACTTTGTTGTTACTTCAATCAAAACTCCTAAAACGTCTTACATATAGAAGACGGCTTCCGCGCCGACATTTCTTTTTTTTTAAGTCAGGGGTAGCTAAAATGCAAGCTTAGAGGGATTTATAAATATAAAATCCCAGAATATAAGACCAAAGTTCTAACTAAAAACTTAAAAATAGAAAACGTCTTTCGGCTTGTAAGGAAAAACATAAGGTAAGGCAAAATGTAAGAATATGGCTGCTGCAAACGTTAAAAGAATGAATAAAGGATCTGCTTCTAAAATGTAAAATTCTTGTACGAGCATTCCACTGATTATACTGAGAATCACAAGTGCAACATAACTGTCATACAGGAAACATGATGAAATGGGCATGGTATTATCTTAAATTTTGAAGATGAAACTAAACATAAATTTAGGTAAGGAGTTTTCAGTAGCAGAAAAACTAATCAACTTGTCACCAAGCTTACACAAGTGGATGTTACCATCCGACCAATATGTGCGCATGCCCAACCAAAGAATAATATGGACAGATTTAATCATTTTATGAGTGTTGGAAGGAAGTATATAAAAGCTGTCTAAGTCATTACAATTAAATTTTTATGGGTGAATAAACTTCAAAATATGTGGGGACACTTTTCTTAGTCCAACTATCAAAAATTAAGCGACTAATTTCATTCATAACAGCGCGTAACATTTAGTAGCATTAGATCAGTGATAGGCACACTAATACTATCGCATGTGTTCTTGTATATGTGCAGTTTCAGAAAATATTAATTCCATATTGTTGTTAGTGTAATTGAACAAAAAAGCGCTAACCATCCCCCTTGTTTGAAAACTCATCTGAGACTTATTACAAATTTCTAATGCTTTGTATACGTGTAGTTAAGATAAAAGAGGGAATTTGCGCCGCGTTGCAGAATGCCCAACTGTGCATTAGATTCAAGCAACGACTATCCATAAAGCAGCTTGAGTATTACCTTGTCAAGATTCAAGAAGAACAGTTTAAATAAGAACAAATGACAATCGAACATGGCATCTGGCTCCACCTTAAAGACTGAAGCTTACCTCTCAATAACCTTGCACATATGTATATCATTTCCAGCCATTTAAAAAACTCACAGAAATCTATTCCAAATCACCTCTCTGCGAACCATACATATCTTATATAAGCAAATTATTCTGTCAACATTCTTGCCAAAATATCTTAAATTAAAAATCCTGCCACAAACCTTTAAAAAGTTTCCATAGGGTAATTTTCCACATCCCTTTCCCTTTAGTGTCTTCGCAACAACAGACAAATGATAAAAAAAATAAGGGACGAATTAATGGCATTCAAAAATTGCCTTAGCTGTAATAAATGATGTCAATGACGCTACAAAACAATGACTGACACTGACGAAGTAGCAGCTACTGCTACTTTCTTTGGCTGCTCCTACTTTTTTCAGTTAAAGATAATGACGACGTTATTGAATGAATACTGCTTGTGATAACATTGAAACCAGAAAATGCTGCCGGTAGTCTGCATTAAGTTGTATAATTTTCTAACATTATCTTCTTTTATATTTGCATTAATGTTTTAGGGATAATTTTTCAAGTAACAGCAACAACAAAACCACGCTTTTCCAGACCAAAACTAATTGATGATCAATATATTTCGTCATCGTTTTCGTCGTCTTTAAAAGCAATTTGTTACACATGTGGGCGGTTCATCAATATCAAGAAATACATTTTTTATTTTCATTTGCAAACGGGGGTTAAGCTTACAATTAATTGTAGAAGCAACAAAAGATAAAGGGCTCTTTAAGGTTTTTTTTTAAATAATAATATATGATATGCTTCTTCTAATTCATCCTATTAACTTATGTCGTGATTTTCTTTAATGTATTTTTAAAAAATTAAAGTCTATTTTTGTCGTAAAAATGTAGCTTAAGAAACTTTTTTGCAAGTTTTAATGCAATTAGTGCAGGTAAAACTGCTTCATAATAATTTTGAAACACATTTTAAATGAACCAAATTTTTCTAAAAATTTTTCTACTTATGCAACACAAAGTACTTACCCTTAAGTCTCTATTTAATTAAAAAAAATATCAGATCTGAAAAATAACAAAGTAGACCTGAATAACTGAGTTAATTGCTTTTAAAATTATTATTTTTAACAATATTAATCGTAAAATTTTATTTTTGCTATATTTGTTTGCACTTTTTATTATTTGCACAAATTGTTGACCCAATTAATATATTTTTATTGCTCCAGCAAACATAATTGAAAAAATGTATTTAATATTCTTTCCTCTAAATTAAATTAAAATTTTCCCTCTTGAAAAAATGTTCATGTAAAAGGAAAATTTATTTACAAACGAAAATCGAGTTAAATAAAATAAAAAAGAGTAAGAAAAACAGGCAGATTTACAAACATATTTATAGAGACAACAACCTGATGCAGTTCTGATACCTAGTCTAAGAAATTAGGCGGCATGGACAAAAAGTACATTTTTACGTTTTTAGTTTCATTTTTGCGGTTTTGGAAATAGTTGTCTACAAAAAAAAAGAAAACAATTTATTACCCAGATTGAGGTCGAAAGTCAATAAAGAATGAAAAAGTACTTTGTTTTTAGCAATTTTTTATATCTCTTACATTTTTTGATATTACGAGTCTTGAAACATGAAATTAAAGCCTTCTGACCCAGATCTAAGTCGAAAGTCAACTAAGTGGAAAAAAGTACTTTTTTTTTAATTTTTTTTTACTTTTTTGAATATTTTAGGACAATGAGACTTAAAGTATGAAATTAAGGTCTAGTAATCGAGATTGAGTTTGGATGTCAACCAAATGGTCAGGAAGTACTTTTTTAACTGTTGGTACTTTCTTGCATATTTTAAGACAAATAGCCTTGATATAAAAAAATACTGGCTTTTAATCTTATATGACAGAAAGGGTAAACTAAGTGGTCAAAATTTTTTTTACACAATTTTTTTATACTTTTTGCATATTATAGAATAACGAGTCTAGTCTAAAAATATGAAATTGCGGACTATTAACCTAGATTAAGGTCGAAATTCAACTAAGTACACAAAAAGTACTTTTTTTACTTTGGTAGTTATTGCGTGTTTGAGATTATGGGGTGTCTGCAGTACGAAGTAAACTATTTACCCAGATCGACAGATTAAATGATTAAAATTCATAATTTTACCATTTTTGGTTACTATCAAAAAATATATCTGGTCATGAAACATGAAATCGAATAAGAATCGGCTGACCACGATAAGGACAGAAGTCAACTAAATAGACAAAAAGTACTCTTTCCAAATTTTGGTAAATTTTTTCCATTGTTTTAGATTTTGATTCCAGAAATATAAAATTCATATTTTTCATATTTTTGGAATATTTTTACATTTGCTGAAAATTATAGATTGTGGATTAAGATTGTAAAAAATTAAGCAAATTTTATTTTTAATGCTCAGGGTATGAATGATTTCACATTTAGTATTTTGTTCAAGTAGTGGATTAGTTACTTGTTAAGCATAAATCTGACAGAATCCTGCTACAAAATTTATGAAAAATTAAAAAATATCTGCTAAAAACGTTTTATTTAACACACATTTTTAATCCACCAATGTTTTTTTGCAATGAAAAAAAAAAAAGAATAAGAAAAGACTAGAGCTCTCGCTGTAGCAAAGATATAAACAAAAACAAGGACTTACAGACATTTTGTGCAAAGAAAGTCCTAAGCTTTTTTAAATATTTATATGGGCTCTTAAGGTCAATTAAATAAAAAGAAGATTTATTCAATATTTTTCCCGATGTTTCGTCAGAAATTCCTAACTTCTCCAGAGGTAAAGTTTATTAAATTTTTAATCTTACATTTAACATTTTCCTTGTGTTTTAAAAAACAACATTTAAAATCAACAACATTTAATGACGACGTATATTCTACATTTGTCACAATTATCACAATCAAACATTTCTAACAAAAGCCTTTAAGACTTATACGAATTAGTCGATTTTTCTGCACTTACATTGTCGACAAATTTCGCTGGCTGGGTGCATACTGGCGTTGGCTAGTTTGCATTTAGAAAAAGGCATGGATGCATACAAATATACATAAAAACATATGAAAAAGAAATTTTTATAGTTAAAATGAAATTTTCATTCTTTAACATATGCACATACAAAAATAAATTAAAAATAAACAAAATAGATATGCAAAATATTGTTACAATATTCTAAGTTAACTTAACTTGTTTTGTATTTGTGAAGGAAGGTTGTCTCAAAAACAAAGAGTCGCAGATGTTATTGATGACTAAGAGATACGAAAGTAATAATGATACATTAATTGTCTTATGAAAAGTAACATCAAGTTACCCATGAATGCCTGAAAAAAATGTAAAACCTTTTTTTTTTGTTTGTGGGGTATTAATTGTATCCTTGTCGTAGAATATTTCCGATTGAATATGCTTCTAACCAAAAATTTACATTGATTTTATATGAGATAAAAAATTAAAACCCTTATGGGCAATATTTCCTTTTTTCCCATAATGTCATTATTTAAACATGGCGATGACATTACAGCCACGATCGCTTAAGCTATAGTTACACCAACTGAGTTCTTATCTGAGTCGAGTAAATTGAGAATAGTAAATTGAGTCCAATTAAGGCCTTAATTGCATAAATGTGCTAATTACGTAATTAAGGTCTATATGTGAACATGGTTTGGGGTGGGCCACGTAAACCAAAACATATGCGCCTACCAGAAGACAGGAAGTTGCCTCCTATACTGCCCTGGTACAACGACTGTGTCACATCAGCACCTACGCCCATCTAATTACCGCAACGAACACCGGCCATGCTCGCAAGCGCAGTCGTGCAAGAACGCTAATTTGCCAGTGTGTCGGTAATTCAGGGACCCAAACAAAATCTTTCGATGGTAATGAACTGTCTGGGATAAGGGACCATATATAAATGTGACAGAATTATATTTAACGGCTCAACACTGATGTGCTTCTAAGGAGTACCAAACCGAACGACAGATGCTCAATATTTTTTATTTAGATAAGTAAGCATATTGGGTAATTCCGGCAGAAAGTAAAGAAACGCCAGACGGAATAATATTTTTTACGTGAAAGTTTTAAGTTTTACACACAAGGTGGGCCAAAAAAAGTCATCCGATATTTGGTTCTCATTTTATTGGTCAAGTCGAGAAGATGATATCGGGTAAATGGGTGCCGTCACAATTGATTTCTTCACGGGCTCGTTTTATGGCATCTTTCATCCCTTCGGCGAGAGCTTCGGGCAACAGATTCTCCCACTCGTGTCGAATGTTGTCTTAAAAGGGATTCCAAGGTCTTAAGCTTATTCACATAAACACAAGACTTCGAAAAACCCTTACAAAAAGACTGAAACAGTAAAATGGGGCGATCTTGCGGGCCAATGTAAAACGCCAAAACGAGGGATGAAGCCACCCGGGAACGCCGCCTTCAGAATATCGATTGTGGCTTACGTAGTGTGTGCCGTTGCTCTGTCCTGTTGGAACCACATGGCCTCCAGTTCTTACTCGTTTAAAAAAACTTGGCAGAAAAAACTTGGCTTATATAGCCCTATAGGGCGCACTATCCACTGTAGTCGTTTGATCAGCGGCGTCCTCGAAAAAAATGGCCCTTGACTCCTCCAGCGTGAACAGCATACCATGCAGTCACCTTGAGTGGGTGAAATGGCTCCTCGTGCATCACTCGTGGACTTTCAGTGCCCCAGAAGCGACAGTTTTGCTTGTGCCTGCTAAGGTGAACATGAACCTCATTGCTCGTTATGAATTTGGTCGAAAAATCGTCCACTTTGGCCTCGAGATTGAGAATGACACTATTATTCCGCTTTCTTTGGGAGTGTATCGCTCCATGGCTTGTAACTTGTATTATACATCTGTCTATTTCACAAATGTCAACACAGACTTGACATTGGCTGCCATTTGCAAAAATAAGAGCATCTTTCAATAGATATTTTTCTTTTGGCCCACCTTGCCTATAGGTACAAATTTTTTTTTTTTTTAAAATTGCTTCTTTTAATAACACTGCATTTAAAAAAAATAATTTAGATTTCCCCTGACAAAAATTATATATTTTATCTGCGAACATTTTTCATATTTCTTTTAAAACGTTAAATAGATTTTACTGTTTAGATTTGTACATTTGCATTTTTTAAGCTGAACACTCTTCCTAACGACCCTCTTTTTTTTTATAACCTTTAACTTTTGTTATCCTCTCGCAAAAACTTTCCTTTGAAAAATGAACAAGAAACATGTTTCAGTTAAACAATTACACAGAAACTAATATAAAAACTTAAACACATACACATTCGAAAAAAACCTTTAAAAGTAATACAATCCTTTACATATAATCAGAAGAAGAGAATAGGATAGAGTTGAATACCGTGTATGGAAACAAATGTAAAAGTAACTGGAATCAGAAATAAACACACATCCATACACTAACACATTAAAGATTGACACGTGACCGTGCAATGATTTTAAGTTTAACGATGTCACATACGTTACTTTTACAACTTGTTCTGTTTTTTGTTATTGTTGGTGTCCTTTTTTTTGTTGTGACTTTTTGTCTCTGGTTGTTTTTATTGTTGTCTTAGATTTTTTTTTAGTATATTGTTAGTTGTTTAGTTTCTGTATAACAACAAAAACATGTTTTCTAAACTGCAGTTGTATATTGTTCTTATAAGCATGAAGAATACTTTAGTGCTTTTGTGTTTCCTAATACATGCATACATATGTACATACATACATACGGATAAACATACATATTTGTTTTTTATAAAAACAAACATGTTGCCATACAATTCAAACGCCCTCAAGGTTTTGTTTTTTGTTTGTTTGAGGACATACATACGTTTACTAGAAAAAGTAACACAAATCTAAACTACCATCAAAACATCTGAAGAAAAAAGTTAAAGTAAGGTTGTAAATATTTCTAAATTTTATTAAAACTTTTGTTTTTAATTTGTACATTTTTTAAAGGAAATAAAGGATTTATTAAATGTCTTGATAACAAATTAAAAGTTTAAATTAAATATTGTTAATCCAGCTAAAATTCATTTAAAATATTAGTTTGTTGTTGTTTGATTTGCCATATAACACTTTCCATTCATTTTTCTTTAATACTAATGCTCCTTAACAAAATTTTCATTACAAAATTTGCCCCCTTTAACCATACTTAGACATTTAAATGCTTTAAATTGGAGACAAAATATGCATTCGTTCGCTAAATTTGACATTTAAATGCTAATAAATCGCAACGATTTTGTTATTCAATAAATTTCGTTTTAAATTGTAAGAGTATTTAATATGACACAGAAGTAAAATCAGAAAAAAATACCCCTCATTAGTACAATTATTTGTAATACACACAGGCACCACTTAAAGCAGATTAGGCTTCATGTAAAGGACAAGCAAACAGAAACTGGGAACTGTTACAATCATAGGAAATGTCGTGTCTAGAAATTATACTTTTTCCCCTTTTTTATAAAGAAACTCTTCATGGTGTCATTAAAATTTATTATGAACAAATGAAAAAATATTATGAGTTCTAGTACTGAGGCAGGTTCTGGCGAACTATTTATAAAAATTGTTAAAACATGATTTCATATAAATTATGTCAAGTAAAATGAAGTCTTGATATATGAGTTTGAAAGAGCCCTTCGAACATATTTGGCAAATCATTTTTCAAAGTCATTACTGTAGTAAGAACAGTAGCATGGCAGCAATTTGCATCACAATTAAAACTGATGAAGTACTTAGGTAAAATTTGACTGAAACCTTATTAATTACAGGGTGTTCGTTTCTAATTTTTGATTAAATGAAAGGGAATGGATCTTATATTGATAAATGTTTTATTTAATGTCGGCAATCATGTATGAAATACAATATAAGATAATTATCCGTCTCAGTTAGCCTCACAAATACAAGCCCTTTTGAGCACATTTTCCATTACATTCTCACACATTTTAAGCGGTATTTCATTAATTTCATCGAAAATATTTTGTTTGAGATGGGCCAGCGTTTCTAGGTTGTTTGCATAAACCTTCCTTTTCATATATTCCCACAATAAGAAGTCCGTAGCAGTCCAAACAGGCGACCGTGGAGGCCAATCAACATCACCATTTCTTGAAATAACTTGTTGTGGCTGTATGCGATGTGGCACCGTCTTGTTAATACAACATGTGAACATAGCTAAAAGCATTCGGTTGTGGCATTAAAAAGTTTTCAATCATATTACAGTATCGATCCCCATAGACAGCTACCAATACAGCGCTGTTGGTTTAAAAAAAGTAAGATCCAGTGACTCCTCCTGACCAAATTGCACACTAGACTGTCACTTTTAATGAATGCAAAGGAGACTGATGAATAGTTTGAGGGTTTTCCATTGCCCAGAACCGACTATCTGGTTTATTCACATATCCATTAAAACCTAAATGCACCTTGTCACTAATTATGAGTTTTAAATAGAAATCGGGGTTGTCATGGGCGAGCGGCATAAATGGTCTTCTGGGAGAAGCTCTTGTGTCATCTTAATTTTAAATTAAAAACAAATGCAAATCATTTTGCAATATTGTGGCAAAGGTTGTCCTTTGAAGACAAAGGTCCTGAGCACGACATTGAATTGAGGTTGACGGATTGTTTTGAATACTTTCTTAAGCAGCAGTAATGTTTTCAGTCGATCTTGCAGTACGTTGTGGTCCATGCTTGGGCCTATCAACTACAGTTTATGTAACGTTCTCCTCGTCACAGTAATTGATGTTTAATTTTAATAATATGTTTTAACGATTAAAACACCGACTATTTTTCCATAAAAAAATTTTCCACATCTCTACTTCACGACTGCCAAATGTTAACTGTCAAGACTAATGTTTACCAAAATGGCGGCAAAAGTAGTATAACTTTCCGGCGGACATTAATACTCATTGGCGTAGGAAGGCCATTCGGGGAGGCATATTATAATCCCCGAATTCATTTTGGACACCATCAACAATCTTAACAATTTTTTAAATAAATTTGGATCCGATTTTTTAATCGATAATTTATTTTTCAAAAAGTTTCACTCGCAAGCTGGGCTTCATAGTTAGGGATTTTGAATTTAACTAGCGGAACTTGTAGATCCTTATAGATGTTGCTCTTTTTAGCATACCAAAGAACACAAGTTATCACTCTTAGGATTTAAATTTTTTTCTGTGTTGGAGGAGGAAACAGTACCCCATAATTGCATACCGTAGCACCAAGTTTGTTTCAAAATCGATTTGTAAAGTAGAAGTTTACAATCAAGACTAAACACAGAGTCTCTGCCAATTAGCCAATGAATTTGTGGAGCTTTAAGATTTATTCGTTTTAACTTCGCATCTATATGTGGCTTCCATGAAAGGCGACGATCCAGGTGAATGCCAAGATATTTTGTTTTAAATCGTCAAAGCACCATATAGTTGTTAATAAGGATTGGGGAGCACGTTTCTTTGCTCAAAGTAAAAGTTACGTGGGTACATTTTTGTTTATTTATTTTTATTCTCCATAACTTTACCAATTTTTCTACTTGGGTTGCGTGTTGTTGCAGTTAGTTCGAAGTTTCTTTATGACATTTATGATTACTGAGAAAGACGGTATCATCAGCAAATGTCGACGTTTGAGCAAGATTATTTGTCGGCATGTCTACTGTGTAAAGCAAGTACAGAATTGAACCTAGTATACTCCCTGGGGGTACACCAGCCACTATTGGTTGAGAGCAACTTAAGTGGTTCCCTCTTTGACCAAAAATTGTCGACTAATATATTACAAATATTAACTGGAGGGATTTGTCAGTTTTCTTCTGCAAGAAGGTGCAAGTGTGGCCTTCTTCTTCCATTAACTTACCTTTCGAGAGATATAAAACCTAAGTACCATCCTATTAAAAATATTTCTTTATTCGATCAGTTTAATTACCCATAACAAAGCCGCTTATTAATGGGAACATCATTTCGGTGGAAATATGCACAATAAATACACATGACATAAAAAATATCATTTAATACTGTTTACTTGTTTATGTTCCCTTCAGCGCATTAAAACATAAATTTCAAGTATATTTATGTACCCGTGAGTCTGTTCCAATGTAATTTGTAACAATACACTTGTTGTACTTAGCCATAGCTGTCGCCTGTTACGTGGCGGCAACCAAACAGATAAACAAGCATTTTGTCGTTTTTTTTTTTTTTTTGGAAACTTATTACACAAATACAAAATACCAAAGAGGAAACAAAACTTAAATGTAATATGTGAACAGAAAAAAAAATAGTAAGAGGGAGAAAACGAAGGCAGCAAAATTAAAATTTGTAGGATTCACACGTGCTACCTATTAAAATCGCACAAAATCATTGCAGCAAAGCATTTAACTCATAAGTGAAATTTATTAAGACTGCGATAAAATTTTTTTCTTCTCTCCGACTGCTGCAGTGCTTTCATTATTTTCCTGTGAAATGAAGTATTATGGTGTTTCGGTATTGTATGTAAGTATGTACTTACAGTGTGGTGTCTATAGAATTGTAATTATAAAAATGACGCATTGTTCATTAACCCATTAGCGAAAAGATTGCAAGATGTGTTAAGATGGGGTGATTTAATTGAAAGCAAAACTCATTAGCAAAGATTTGAAAAAATGCCACCAACCATTGAAGATAAAAATTTAAACAATTTACTGGCATACCGAAAAAATTTTTAAAATATATATAAGACAAACAACTTTTGGGATTTTCTGTAGTAAAAAAAACAAGCTGAAGACCAAATTAATTTTATAACAGGGTTTGATAATTTTTTAAATCTTTGGTGGATTATGGGTTAATTATCTTAGAAATTCAAAATTATTTTTTCTTTGCCTTAATAGAAATGAAAAACTACCATAATCATTAATCATTGAAGCAAGTAAACTTAATGGGAGCACAAAGAAAAACATTTAACAGAACAAGACATTTTATGCGAAAATTTTAAAAGTCTTCTTTCTGGTTTCTTTAGTGAAAAAATTGATTCTTAATTATGTTTTCTGATGCATTTAATAAAAGACAAATGCTATTTAAATGAGAACACAAATAATTTTTTTTTGTATTAGTAAATAAGATAAACACAAAGCAAAATTAAGTTGCTGGTATAATGCTTCCAACAATATTTTGTGTAATTATTTATAAGAAAATACAAAAACTACAGAGGAAAATTATACATAATAATTGATTATTTTGTGCACAATGCATAGTGGGTTCGATGACACCGAAAGTGGCGATTAATTCATGGGAGCCGTAATTTTAATTTTTTTTTTAATTTTTTTTTTAAATCGTTAAATATGCATAAAAAGGCATATTCTGAAAAAAAAATACGCGGAAAAAAATTTTTTTACGATTTTATAGACATTTATATTTTTCGGAAAATTATAGTTTCTTTCAGAATTGTCGCAGTAATTTTAAAATGAAAAGTGATATTTTTAAAAAAACGAGAAGCAAATAAAAGCTTATATTGTCTTCTTTCTAAAAAAATAAAAAAAAAATACATATTTTGCATAAATATGAATATAAGTTTAATTTAAAGTGTGAAATTGGGTTTTGAAGGATTTCGAGAATTTTACAACTTTTTAAAAAAGTAACGAAATAAATTTTTATAATTTTGTTCGTTTATCAATAATTGTTATACACTTAAAAAGAAACCATATTATGTTCATCCTCACCTTCATCATCATAATCTTTGCTATCAGTACTCTTACTATCATATATTTCTTGAGAAATAATAGGCGATAGCAAAAGCTGTAGTTCGGAATTTAATAATTGTTGCTTTTCTATCCGCTAATTTTGTTTATTAATACTATATATGAATGGATCTGAACTGAGAAAAATATTTTTAAAATATCTTCATTCGACTTTTCTCGGCTGCATATGCGAGCAAACTGTTCCCTTTCATTTTTAAAAATTCTTATTTCTGGCTTCCTGAGCTTCTTCTAAAATTTTTCCAATCGGTAAATGGGCATATTTTATGATTTCGGGACCATGAACTAAAATTTTATGTATTGTAGGAGTCAAACAAAACCATTTTAACACTCGTGAATAAAGATGACTGAAACTTGTTCACGCACCTATCTGCGACAACAATAACAACAATAGTAAGCATTGAATGAGCGTTAGTTTTGTTAAATACATGACTTTGAAAAAACTCGACTTCAAACAGAAAAATGTTAATAGCAAAAAATGGAGCAACAAAACCGCAATTTTTTTTTGTAATATCATACTAAGACTATATTCTTTTAGAAAATATAAAATTCAAAACCCATCCTTAACTAACTTAGAAGTTATGGTTTACGAAACATCCAAAATAGGCCAATTTTGGACCTTTTTTAAAAAAATTGCCATAAATATTTTCACGTATATTTTCAAAAACACTAAATAATTTTTGTATACATTAATGCCTGAAATTGAAGGTTCCATTCTTAAAATAACACTTTGTTAACGTTAAATTTTGAAATTACGGACCCGTTTAATGCAAAATTTTACTTTTTTCGCTTTTTAAAAAAATTGAAACAAATTTTGTATTTTGACACGTCACTACGGAGTCAGCTGATAAGATACTAGATGCTTGAAAATTTACATAGTGATGTTAAATTTTATCTTATTTTATCCGATGCCAAATATTAATACAAAAACTTAATTTTAAAAATTCAATTAAGCGTCACTTTCGAACCATTTCAACCCAACGTGCAATAGGAGGCAACGTGCTTTAGACCTAATTCTTTCGCTTAATGCTTTTATACACCCTGTTAAGGAAAGTCCATTTGTTTTTTTACTATGTGCTTTTTTTGGAGCCACATATATATGAGGTCGCAAACGAATAATGTAGAAATTACAACTGGAGCTAAATAAAGGTTATAAAACAGTTCTCACTAAACATTTATACAAGTCAATGTTATGAACTTATTTTTTTTTTAACTTACACACGGTACAGGGCCCCTAAAATAACCCTCCCCAATGTGTAAAGCTGTTCGATGTCAACGAATAATAATGAGACAGTCTCACCAAAGGAACTAAAAAGAAATAAATAACAATTCAGATGCAAATTACAATGAGACGTTAGTTGTTAGGAATGAATAAACATATGTCGTTGTTTTTCTTGCTGTTGTTTCTTATGTGCAATTGTTGTAGTTATTGTTTATAATAACAATTGGTCATATTCAAAGCAATTAATCATCATTTGCAATACATGGATAGACATTTAGCAAGATGACATCAAAAACAACATCAAAACAACAAGAATAGTAAGCACACATACACATACACTCTCAGGCATATACAGACACGATGTTTGTTTGGTTAAAGTTGCAATTACAAACTATGGGGATGAATATACGTATCTACGAGAGACAATTAATTAAACGCAAACAGAAAGGGTACAGAAGATAAATTAAAGCATTTGACTTTTAACTTTTTCTTATATTTATGAAGATTTTAACAACTAAAATCTATTATTTACTCATTACCTGAACAATGTCTTGGATAAGAAATATTTATGCTTACATAAGAAATACATATATAATATAAATTTGTGGATTCTGGATCTCCCTTCAGCAAATTCCTGAGATTGTTTTGACACTTAATCCGCTCAAGTCTTAGTTATACATAGCAATCTGTGCTGTTGCATGCCATTCTTTTCGTTTTTTTTCAGGAAAAATCTCAGGACATCGGCAGAGATGTTACTTGTGGCATGTTTAAGAAGCATGTTCAGCAGCTTTTTCAAATTTTTAGTTAAGGCTGCTATTATGTTTGATGTTGTCGTGTCGAATGTTGTCGAATTCAACTTAAAAGCGACAAGGGCTCTAATCATTCGTCAATGCCAACCACAATAATGGGGAGTAAACTTAAACCAATTACCAACTTCAATTAACAATGTACTATGAGAACAGTTTTTTGGGTATAAAACGACATTATATGTATTAGAAATTCATAGTTTTCAAAAAGAGCGATTCCTTCTGTGTTCATTAGATTATTTTTTTATTTTTTTGAAGAAAATCTTAAATGAACATTTAAAAAAAAAACTAATAAAACTCTTAAACCATTAATTTTATTCTCTTACAATATTTTTAAAGTTTTTTTTAAATTAATGAAATAATATATCCAGAGCAAAAACACTTAATATTGGTAAACCGCCTTAGTTGTGTTATAAGGACATTTGCAGGGGTGAATTGCTAATGCAAACAGCTATAGAAGTCTTACCTCATATATTCCTGCTAACTTCTAATAAATTTGCTTCTCAACAATCAAACATCCTAAACAATTAAAAATAAGAGAAAAATCATTAAAAACCCAACAACAACAAGTCATTAAAATGCGGTCAACTTACTTTTTAAGTACTTTGGGCAAAGAAGTACATACTTGGGCTAAAGTTCGTTTTAAGTAAACTTTGTGGCTAAACTTTTCCGTATGAAATTTAATTAAGAGAGTTTTAAACACTTATTGTTAAGTGGAATTTATAATTTTAAATGTAAGCATGTTTGCTTGTCTGTATGTGTGTTTATGGATTTATAATGCCGTAATACTACTTAATGATTGGATTTTCTTGCAGACAATTAAGTATGAGTACAAGTTGTGCGTATGTTCGTCAAAATTGTGTGTTTATGGATATTTAGGGTATTTGTAATAAAATCGTATTGAATTAACAGTGATTGGAAAGAAAATTGAATTATTGAGGTTTTGGTTCACACAAATCGCATACTATTAGGTGGGGGTAAAATGGATTTTAATTAATAATGGGTTTAATAAAATTTTATATTTTAGTAATGTTTAACCAATTAAACTCGCACGTTATGAATTAGTTATGACGTTTTTTTTTTTAAATTTTTGATACACTCTGATGTTTGATCATTTTTATGTTCTATTTTGAAAAAAAGTGAAAGACTTAAAATAAAAAACCAGGGGGAAAATTATGGCATTCGATTCAAATCGAAATTCCTCTCGATCGATTTTCAATGTTTTAATATAGGAAATCTAATAAGAATTTTGAAATTTTGATTCGAATCGAGTGCCGTAATTTGCCCCTAGTTTTTTTCTAAATATGACACCCAAAAATATGGTAAAAGTTGAACATATTTTACACCACCTCTTATAAAAGGTTAGGCAGTGCCCTTTTTTAAAATTGCGTCAGTTACTTTATTTATACAATTCAGAAATTGATTATGTGAACGAAAAGTTTTTATTTCATTATAAACCTTTTAGTTGTACAATTGGAAGTTAAATAATTTGTCATAGAAAATCTTTGGGAATAATCATCATCGTCTGACGAAAATGCAAACTCTTGTTAAGTTTATGTTCTATTTACATATACTTAAGTTTAAAAATTTCGCGAACTTTTTAAGTTTTCAGGGTCGAGGCCACATTTAAAAATATATATGTAAAAAAATATCTTGCAGCATTTTTCTCTGAAAAGAAAACATCTTTAGTATATTTGTCAAACGAGAAAAATACCACCTATATTCCAGTGTAAAATTTGAAACAAAAATTAAGACAACTTGAAGCATAATTCCACACATTTCAGACTGCCGCATTTTTTTTCTGCATTACCAATAATTTTAAATGGAATTACCAGTCATTCAAGTAGTTTGAAACACAAAAAAAAAAAATTGTGCATTACTTTAGTCTGATGTCTTTTTAAAAGTATCGATTTGATACAACAGTTGGCAGCCACTTCTTCGGAAATACTTAACTCCCTACTCGGTTAAAGGTAATAAGCTGCTTCAGAATATGTTTCTGGAACAATAAGGTTTAATTTCTTAAACACTTAAAATGTGTAGAAGCGCCTTTAAAATAAGTGAACACACTTTTTACAATACGAAATATCCCAAAGATAAGCCATGGGTTACTTTATTAATGGCGCCTCCAATTTTATACTTAAAAACTTAATGCCTGCATAAATGAGCAATTCCAGAATCAGAAAAAATTTTCGCTCAGATTTTCAAATCGTTGCATTCGATTTGTATCGAAACTTAATCGATCGATCGAGTTGTCAATGCTTTTAATATAGGAATTCTAATAAGAATTTTTAAATTTCGATTTAAATTGAGTGCGACAATTTGGCCCAATTGTAAATGCTGGTGGATATAGCACTAAACACATGCACTAATGTCGCGATATTTGTGATCCGGTGCTTAAGCTAGGACTAACATATTAGGCAATTAATCATAAATAATGAATTCGTCATGGCAAAGGTATATACTTGGAGTTTTTTAAGGTTCAAGCTTTAAATTCATATACAAATGTATATATTTATACACATATGTCAAAGAAATATTAGTACCCAATGCTTAAAACAACTTTTGTTAAGAACCCGGTCTTGGTAAGCGTGTCACCTGGTGGGTCGATTGCGTATGGCAACTCAACTTTAGGGCGCCGAGGTTGTATAACAGATGGAACTTGACGGCTAACAGTTCCTTATTTTATTAAACGAATGGTTTGCAGTGTTACAACTAAATAGTTGTGGATGCTGTTAAGCAACGCAACTGAAATCGGGTTGCTGTACATAATCTACCTATTAGACTCATTAAGTAAACAAATTAAAAACCCCTGTCGAACATGCCTCTTTCACCAACCGCCAGCCTAGAAAGAGCGTAGTTTTTCACTCAGAAGTTGTTTTATTATAAATTCCGCTTTATTTGCAATCTATCTACAATAAAACAACAGGCAAGCTCGATAACTTAAATGTTAAATAAAAGCAGTTATGCAGCTCCAGTGCTTAGTTATATACATATCGAAAATTAGTTAACATTTATTCAGATATTTTTAGAAGGAAAATATCAGTCACTAAAATGAAAGGCCAATACATGAACTCGTTTTAGTCAACGTGTTTCAGCGGCGTCATCTAAAAGTGCAACTGCCAAAGGATTTACTTGGTTACTCAGTCTTTGAAGGTATATTTTGCTGAATTTCCTCTCTTACATTTGGAATGTTAAGATCTCTGCTAACAGATGTATTTGACACAAACTATTGAGCTGCAGCAACTAGCCTTAATGTTTTTGACTGATATCGTTCCAAGATATCAAAATTCGATTTGCTAGATGTTTCCCATAACATAATTCCAAATTTCTATATTGGTTTTAAGATAGCCTTATTGATTCTTATTTTGTTGTTTAAACCTAACTCTGGGGTTAAATCGTCGCATTCGATTCGAATTGAAATAAAAAAATTCTTATTAGAATTCCTATACCCAAAGCATTGACAACTCGATCGATCGAATGAAATTTCGATTCGAATCGAATGCGACGATTTGGCCCCTGATTAATCCAGTTTTAATCTTCAAATGAGATAGATTCGCCTTAATGTGTGGTTTCTAAATCAGCTTTCAACCTAAAGGCACTCCCGAGTATTTTACTGCATTTGCTTTCGGTATTTGTTCACCGAATATTGTCACATTTGGGGAGTCTACTCTCTTTAAAGCGGGTTATCTTTAACACACCACTTAAACTATACTTATACTACACCATTTTCAATTGTATTTCAGAAATTTCAAATTCAATTTCAGAAAATTTCTAGTTCAATTTCAAAAATTTCTAATTCAATTTCAGAAATTTCTAATTCAATTTCAGAAATTTCTAGTTCAGTTTCAGAAATTTCTTATTCAATTTCAGAAATTTCTAATTCAATTTCAGAAACTTCCATTTGTATTTCAGAAATTTCTATTTGTATTTCAGAATTTTTCAATTTGTATTTCAGATTACACGATGTAATTTCTCATGAAAATTCTTCCCTTAGACTTTGTATTTCTAGAAGAGGGTTGTAAACAAATAGTCTTTTCTTGACCCTTTTTGTCTACCAAAAAAATTTTTATTGAATAAGTTTTATGAAAAATTTCATGTTGTAAGCCCAGTATTACACGATGAAAATTTTCATGAAACTACTTCCACTAAATAGACGAAAGGTCAAGAAAAGTATATTTTCCTTTACCTCTTTTTCCCAAAAGCAAAAATTTCATGAAGCAGATAGTTTTATTTAAAATCTCATCGTGTAAGTCTGGTATTAGTAAGTAATTTTTCAAGGAGGTTGATTTAATTTTGAATGAACAATGATACTCCTAGTCGAGACTGGCTTGATGCTTCTATAGCGATATCGTCTTCGTATGTTGCTACCATGACATTGTCTGTGACTGGGATATCTGATGTAAAAATTGTGTACAAGAAAGGTCCTGGGGCCTTGAGGTGTGCCCGATTTTATAGCAATTTGGCCACATTTTTCTAGAGCTTCATGTTTGTTTTGTAATCGAATTGATGATGTGGTAGTCTGTTTTGTCTCTCTAGAACTAGCAATAACCCAAAAAATGTAAAACACATATGGCCCACTATAACAAACTAACAACCCATTCAAAAACTATCTTAGAAAGTTTCTGGAGCTACAAAAATCAACTTAGAGCACACTAAAAAGGTCTAGCTACGATTTCTTAGACGAATGTTACTCACAGGCGGTTAGGTAGAGGTCTAATAGGTCCATTATCGCAAAACCACTACTGCGTAAGTTGAGGGGATCTTGGCCAAAATATGATATTGACAAGCGTGTACATTCCCAGCATATGAACTGCTATGAGTGATGCTAGACGACGTTTAGAAAAAAGATTCCAATTTCCAAATGTTGTAAGGGCTATCAGTAATTTAAGGGTCAAACAAGACCCCATCTTTGATGAAATAAACAGCAGAACACTTTAAGGGCAGGAATATGAACCAAATTGACATTCGCAATGGTATATTTGCTGTTCAGGTTCAGACTGGAACGTCAAGTTCTTTGTGGATGTTGCAGTTTAAAAACAAAAAGAACCGAAATTATTCATTCGTAGAATTTGGTTTTGACTTCCTTAAATTTTTCTGTGTATAAGCGACTTGTTTAAACTAAAGCAAAATTGTAATGAAGCAATAATGGAACCGAAAACTGAATAATAAAAAATAGAGGCTGTTGTATTATAAATTATTTTGTAATCATATATTCCATGAATTTAATATTAGAAAAAATATAATTTATAAAATAAACTTGAATTGAATAAAAAGGTTCTACATGGCGCAGTCGAAAAAGGAAATTTAAAAAAGGAAAAATTATCAAAATGGATTTAAAATCTATTCCTGATTTGAAAGTGTGTGGCAATAGAGCCAGAAACTGGGAAATATTTATCCGAGATTTTGAAGATTATTTAATAGCGAAAAATACAAAGCTTAGTGATAATATTAAGCTGGCTTTATTAAGAAATCAAATTGGATATGAAGGTAAAGAAATAATTCGAACATTGGATATTTCAATTGAAGACAGCAATAATTATTTGAAAGTTATAAACGCTTTGAATGATTATTTTTCGCCGAAAAAAAATATTTTGTACGAAAGATTTGTATTTTATAATCGTTCCCAAAAACAAAATGAACCTATTGACGATTTTGTTAAAGATTTAAAAGAACTATCTAGTTACTGCGATTTTGCGAATATATCAGAGATGGTAAGAGATCGGATAGTCTTGGGTATATCTGATTCACGACTCCAGGAGAAGTTACTGAAAATGGATGATATTGGAATAGAGAGAATAATACTAGAATGCAGAATATATGAAAAGCAAAAACAACAAATAAAAGAAGTACAAGAATCAAAAAAACATATAGATAATATTCAGGAAAACTCTGAAAATTTTGGTGAGATGGAAAATGTAAATTTTATAAACAGAAAACGACAACAAGGTAAATTGAATAAACATCAAATTAAGCAGTTACCTAATGCAAATATAAAATGTACCAGATGTTTTAAATTTCATAATAATAATAACTGTCCTGCATTTGGTAAAATTTGTAACAAGTGTAAGAAATTAAATCATTTTGCTGTAGCTTGTAGATCAAATATTAATGTTAATATTTTAAATCAAAATGATAGCGGTAGTTTAAATTCTAATTGTGATTTTGCATTAACTGACAGTATTAATTCTCATAATGTTAAAGATATTTGGTATCACGAATTAAATGTAGAAAATCATAAAGTTAAATTTAAATTAGATACGGGTTCAGATGCAAATATAATTCCAATTTCTATTTTGAATAAAATATGTAAAAATTCAGGCTTAAAATCTACTAATATTACATTAAAGACCTACAGTGGTCACAAAATACATCCTTTGGGTGAGGTAACTCTTCGATGTTCCTCAAGAAACAATATTTCTAAAGAGTTATTTTTGATTGTAAATGATGGTTATAAACCAATTTTAAGCAGGGACACCTGTGTAAAATTGGGATTGATAAAGAGAATTTACAATTTGGAACAATGTGATGGACCAGAAACTTTATATCATGAATATAAGGATGTTTTTGAGGGAGTTGGGAAATTTGAAAGAGAATATAATATTGAAATCGATCATAAAGCTATTCCAGTTGCTCATCCACCTAGGCGAGTTCCACTAAAAATTATTAACAAGCTTAAAAATAATTTGGATGAATTAGTTGCTATGAACATAATAGAAAAAACAGATAAACCACATGCTTGGGTTCACAATTTGGTCATTCGTGAGAAAAAAGATGGCTCTCTACGTTTATGTTTAGATCCTAGGGAATTAAATAAATATGTAATTCCAAATCATTTTTTAATACCAACATTTGAAGAAATAAGTTCAAATTTAGTAGAATATGTATATTTTTCTGTATTTGATTTAAAGAATGGATTTTGGCATGTGGCTTTGACAGAAAAATCTTCTAATTTAGTTACTTTCAGCACACCTTTTGGCTGTTATAAATTTAAAAGGCTACCTTTTGGTTTAATAACTGCTTCTGAGGTGTTTCAAAGATATAACTATGAAACTTTTGGAGATTTACCTGGAGTAAATATATATATAGATGACATAATAATTGGTGGTAAAACTGTAGAAGAACATGATAAGAATGTAAGGATGTTTTTAAAAAGGGCTAGAGAACAGCATGTAAAATTTAATAAAAATAAAATTCAATATAGAGTGCAAGAGGTTACGTTTTTAGGACATGTAATTTCAAATCAGGGTATTAGGCCTGATCAAAAACGCATTGATTCCGTTTTGAATCTTAATTTTCCAAAGGATAAAAAAGGTCTTCAATCGTTTTTAGGTCTCGTAAATTATTTAAGAAAATTTATACCAAATTTAGCAGATGTTACTCTTCCTCTGAGAACTTTACTTCAACAGGACAGGGAATATGTGGTGCTACCTGTACATGAGGAATGTTTTATAAAGATTAAGAATATGGTATCAAATCATGTTATTTTAACACCTTTTAATGAAAAAGAAAATGTTGTAATTCAAACTGATGCTTCTAAGGATGGAATAGGATGCTGCTTGTTTCAGAATGATAAAATTATTTCATTTGCTTCAAGGTCACTGTCAAATACAGAAAAACAATATGCTCAAATTGAAAAAGAGTTTTTGGCAATAGTGTTTTCATGTAAAAAATTTCATCAGTTTATATATGGAAGAAAGGTTACTATTATTTCCGATCACAAACCATTAGAGTCTATTTTTAAAAAGGATATAAATAAAATAGGATCTTCTAGATTGCAAAGGTTAAGTTTAAAAATATTTCCATATAATGTAAATGTTATATATAAACCTGGAAAAACTATTATTGCTGCAGATTATTTTTCTAGAAATTTTGTTGATACTGGTGATGCCGAACATGAAAAGGGTGTAACAGAAATGGTACATAGTGTAAGTGTTACAGACGAGACATTGGAAAGAATTAAAATTGCTACTCAGAATGATGAACAATTATATATGATAAGAAAGTATTATTTAGAAGGTTGGCCGGTAAAAAATAAAATTCCAGACTGCATAAAATGGTATTATAACAAAAGAAATGATATAATGATAGATGATAATTTAGTATTTTATAATGATCGTATAATTATACCAAAAGTTTTGCATCAAAATATTCTGGTAAAATTGCATGAGAGCCATATGGGTGTGACAAAGACAAGAAAGAGAGCTGCGGAATTATTTTATTGGAGAAATATGAACCAGGATATTGAAAATTATATTTTAAAATGTGAAAAATGTCAGGAAATCGGGCCATGCATTACTAAGGAGCCAATTATGCCCCACAATATTCCAGATTTACCTTTTGAAAAAATTGGTTGTGATATTTTGGAATATTCGGGAAAAAATTTTTTAGTTATTGTTGATTACTATAGTAAGTGGGTTGAATTATTATATTTAAAATCTAAGACATCGTCAGATGTCGTTGAGGCGTGGATAGAAATATTTTCAAGATTTGGAATACCCAAAGTCGTTATAGCAGATAATATGCCGTTTGCTTCATACGAATGTTTAAAATTTTCCAATAAATGGAATTTTAAAATTATTACAAGTAGTCCAAACTATCCTAGAAGTAACGGTTTGGCTGAAAGGGCAGTTGGAATAGCTAAACAGATCTTAAAGAAATCTGAAACAAAAGAAGAAGTGTATAATGCTCTTTTGGAGTATCGAAATACTCCAGTTAAAGATTTGAGTTATTCACCAGCACAGCTCTTATTATATAGGCGTTTACGTACTAAAATTCCCATTACAGATAAGTTGTTACAACCTAGTTCTGAATATATTAGTAATAAATTCATTAAGAAAGAAATGGAGAGTAAAGTAAAGAATTTTGAAAGGTATTATAATCAAAGCACAAAGGGAAGAAAAGAATTTAAGATTGGAGATAATGTATATTTTAAAATTTATTCTTCCCAAAAGTGGGTACCTGGAGTTATAATTGCTTATCATGATACACCCAGATCTTTTATTGTAAAAGGTTTAATTGATGAAAAAACTTACAGAAGGAACTCGTTTCATATTAAGTTAAGAAAAACTAATGAAAACTGCATAGGGGTAAATAACAGAAACGATTTTAGAGATGATACTGTCAATTTACGCAAAAGTAAACGAATTAGAAAACCAACTAATTTTTATGAACCTATGTAATTATGATAGTTTTTATATATTGTTTTATAATTCATAACATTACTATTTTGTTTTTTTAAAAAAAGGAAGATGTTGTATTATAAATTATTTTGTAATCATATATTCCATGAATTTAATATTAGAAAAAATATAATTTATAAAATAAACTTGAATTGAATAAAAAGGTTCTACAGAGGCAAAACTATGGCTGATGTTCTTAAGAACTAAGCTTATTCTGATGCTTTTTTTCTTTGTTTTAAAACAAGTTTAATTTAAATCCTTGTTTTAAATATTTTGTCGAAAAATACTAACAGAAACCAATAATTTAGTCCTACATTTTGCTGTTTTTTTTTTTTCTTTTTTTTAAAAGTCACAATATTTTATTGAATTCTAACAATGTTGTTGCTTAAGTAAATGTATATTGCAAGCATGTTGCAGATACATACGATGCATGCATTTAATTAATGAGATAATTAAAAATTATAAATGTTGAACATCTACAAACATATTAAATAACTTTTCGCAAGGCGGGAGGAGACAACAGGATATTGGGTTAAAACATATACACGCATATATTTATTTATAGGTTAGGAAACGAATGTTTGTTTATTTACTTGTAGAATATCAATTGACGTACATACATACATATGTAGAATGCCCTTAGCAAAGTGGCTAATTAACAATGTTAGTCATATTGAAATTCAATGTGAAACTCGCATAATATGAATAAAAACACTTTTAACTTTAGTTACAAACTAAAAAAAATCAATTAATTATAAATTTATGTACATACGTTAGTTTGTGGTTGCCTTTAGCCAGTTCCTTTTTTGCTTACTAAAGGACTGTGAAATATTAAAAAAATAGATAGTTTGAATAAAAACAAGTAAGAGCTCTATATTCGGCTGTGCCGAATCTTAAATACCCTTCACATTGGTCTTTTAATATACCCAGCCGAGTTATTTTGTACTGCAAATAATATAATAAAAAACCTTGTGCGAGCTTTAAAGTCCATAGAAAACTTTACAAAATTTTAACGTTCATATGAATAATTGAAATAGATGAAGAAGGTTTGAGCTCGAGATTTCTAAAAGTTTTCGACATTATTCATATTAAAAGGTTAATAAAAGTTGTTAATTTTTATGGGATGATCTAGTCCCCCTGCTCCTTTCCACGTTTTTTTTTTCAAAATGTATAAATTATTTGATTATTACTTTGTGTAGAATATTCGAAGTCGATATCTGCTATAGTTTCCGAGATATAGCGCATAAAATATTTCATCAAATTTGTGCAATTGTAGAAAAAATACCACCTCCCCTGATCCTATCTGAAAAAAAAACTTCTTTATTATTGAGATCCCTACTCTAAGAGAGTCTGTGTCAAGCTTTGTGGCAAGAGTGACTATATTTACTGAAATTTATAGGGATATATGCACGGATTTTGTCCTAAAAAAATGGGTTACTCTGGGTTTTCGCTTATATCTCGGTCAATAGTGAACCGATTTTGCTGATTTTAAATAGCGATTGTCTCCTGGATATTTGTAAAAGTTTGACACCAATAACTGGCCTGTATCTTTTTATTTGACTCCAGAAACTTGATTTCAACATACGGACAGACGGACATGGCTATATCAACTTCCCTATCTATAAGGATCCAGAATATATATACTTTATGGAGTCGCAAATGGATAATAAAAAAATTACAAACGGAATGACAAACCGATATATACCCTTATCACAATGTGAGGGTTATAAAAATAATTAACACAACAAACACAAACTATGAGAACAATTAATTAAAATCAACAAAATTTTTAAAATTGACCACTTAATTGAGTTCCAAGTATACCTTTTCTTTATAATCCTATATGCTATTTCCTACATATTTAAGCTTCTTAATTCAATCGATTTCTGTCTAAAAATATTTCATTTAAGACAAACATTCAAATTCAATCGAAAATTAAACACAAAATATGCATTCAATACTGATCGCAAACACTTAACATTGATGCAAGGCTTAGCAGTTTAAATCTGACGTTGAAATGCATTTAAAACAATAAACAGGGGTGTTGTGATATGGATGAAAGAAATACGTTTAAAGGCTATGAAGCATACAGTGGTGGCCATATACTTAGAAACGAACTGGCCGTTTATATTTTGTACATGTAATTTAGAAATTTCGATCACCATATCTAAAATATAATCAAGAAATGGTAAATTAAGAAATTTCATATTTATTTCTTAAACAAAAAACCAACAGCAATAATAACTGGCTTAAAACAAAAATGAAGCAGGTTTAGTTCGATAACATAATAAAGAACCGAGAGAAAAAATCAAAGATTTTTAAATACTTAAATTAAAATACTACAGTTTGTTATATCTTGTTTGAAAATACTAACTTTTGAGAACATTTGCAAATCTTCTTTATTTTAGATTAAAGTGTTGAAAAGCCTTGTGTTGAAATTTTCTAAGTTAACTCAATACTTCCTGAGATTCTACAATTTTACCCACATTGTGACAAAAAAGGCCTACTGCGATTTCCTATTTTCTCAGTGAACGTGGATCTCAATGAATTTCTTTTTTCGAAACAAGCTCAATTTGGATTTGATAGTTCAAGAAATCTTCGGGCAGTAGGTTAGGTAGAACAGGCGGCTTCGGAAATTTTCAAATGAATGTGGTGCAGTTGACTTAAGCCCGTTTCTTCGGTCCCTTTGTTATACCTGGTGAAGAGAAGATAGGAGGAGAAAACAATATTATATTCGATTAGATTGACCTGGGTAAGAAAATTAAGATAGAAATGGAGAACTAATGTATGTATATAGCTGGTAAAAGTCGCCCTGTTGTGGTCCCTGTCCTTCAACCAACCCCAATGCCTGATAGGTGATGGTAGAGTGGCTACGCCGATGTTGGCTTCCCCCGGCAGGCTATCCCGTCTGTTGGTACTAAAGTGTAATCTGAATATCATTCAGTGCCGGACAAAAACACAAAAGGGGCTGTATACTCTCAGCCTCCTGCATCCTGGCAGCTTCTACAGAATCTTTGAAAGCCAGTCTCAATTTGCTGGCATGTGTAGTAACATAGAACTTCTATTCCTCTTGTCAGCTGTAGTTGCTTTTGCAGTTGTAGCTGTTTTTTTTGAGACCTTGGGTAAGCAAAACATGTGGTCTAATGACAAGTTTCACGCATTGGATAAGCACTTCAATGGCCAGGCTTATAGAATCTATTTAGATACATATTTAGAACCAATTTATCTAGTCGTGATAGTGCTGCGAGAAAGTCTGCAACTTTGTTGACGGCAATGGGACGATTCTTGCGGGTGACGTATGAAAAGGGTGTGATTATTATCAAAGCCGAGCTTCACAGAAAACGCGATTGCAATTACAGACGAAACGGCGGGTTGACGAACCTTTTCCTAAGCCATAGGAACTAAAACTTCTTTACGGTAGTCGCATAAGCTTATGTATTCCGTCAAGAGCTAGGAACTAGTTAGTCCCTTAAATTTTTTAATAGCTTAAGTGTCACACAAAAAATTGTGTGAAGATAGAATGATATATGGTCAAGTTAGAACCCAATTTTCTAAACCGTACTTGATGTACATACAAAAAACTACAAAAAAAAATTTTTAAACAAATTCTTGTTCAAAATAATTTATTTTTTTAGTCAATTTATTTAATAGTCTCTAATAATATTTTTATTTGATTTTTAAATCAAACAAAATTTTCGCCTAGACAATTCAAATATTTAACCAGCTCAACAAAATTTTTTAACAGAAACTAAAATTCTTGCAAAATTGTTTGTCTAAATTTACAACTTTCATTGTAGGTCCTCAGCCAGACAAAATATTTACTGATTCTCTGAAATTTGTTACTGATTCTACAACCCAGTTTTTTCTGTGATAAGCTTAAGAGGATCAATTTAAGCGTAAAATATATTAATACGAAAGTGTTTTTCGGACTGACGGAACTTTATTGAAGAAAACAGAGTTTTTTGTTTCGGTTTTAAACGTATTTTTTATATATTGTATGAAAAATTTTTTTCTGTTCTTGCCATAGCTATGATTTGAGCCTGGGAGTCATCGAACTGCAACACCCAGCACGCTCGTTCCCATCTTGACCACCGAGGTACTTGGATTTTAATTTTTTCTGTCTGATTTTTTAAAGCAATCCAGACTTAATTTTATTAAAGAAACCCAAACCTATTTTTCTTTCTGTGTATGATTAAAATCGTAAACTTTTGCATTTAAGCACTTTTGTTCTTGTTAAAACCTGCTCCTACACTTAAAACAGCTTTGTATAAACGTCTAAACTATCTAACAGTGACGTCAAAAAAAATTTTTTTTTGTTTGGGAAAAACAAGTCTAAGCCAATGGTGTAGTTTTAGTTGCTGTTTCACATAGGCTGTATTCCATAGTGTGGCTATGAGCTGAAGGCCATTTAATTCGCCATACAGCTAAAGGGCTTGTTCCAACAAAGCATTTCCGTAGGAAAGCAACTACAAAAATCTATAAACATTTGTACGTAAATATGTATTTGTGAATCTTTTCAAATGTAGAAATAGTTAGACAATTGAATTTTTTAAAACAATAGTTTTTGTTTGCTGGACATTCATATGAATGGGTTTAGGTGGTACCAATGATTTAAGCTGACTAACATACGTAACAATACATAAAAGGTTAAAGGCTTAAAACTATATATGTTAGAACAAAAGGATATTTTGCAAAAATAAATGTTTTTGTCTAAGCATACGCGGCAGTAGTGGTTGGTCTTTGTAAAGGGTGTCTCGTTAGGAGCTTCCTATACTTTAATTTAAGAGAAAAAAGTTTTTATGACGCATGATCGAAAGGTTTATCGTCCTTATTTCGTTTGAAGTACAGTGTTGCTTAAGTTTCCGCCAGGGATTGTGCTATTATTTTTGAACTACAATGTCTTTGATGTACATATTTCCTTACTTTGGTCAAAAGAAGTTAGTAGTTGTTGGTCTACTTATAGCTGTTGTCAGTCCTACTGATGGCCGAACTAATGCCGTTTCAAACAAAAACCTTTGAGCGAAAACTTGTACCACACAAAATCACTTTTAATTATACCAGTTGACTCAGAATCCCTTCTTGAGCCAATTAAAGCATATCCGTCTGTCCACCTGGCTGCTGTTCATGTATTTTTCTGACCAAAATTCAGATAAAATTGGACACAGATACATAGGTACTTCGGTCCTTTATAATATCTGAAAAAGAGAAAGAAGCAGAAGTTAAAATTAAAAAAGTGTTGGATTTAAAATAGGTAAGAGCTTTTTTGTTTGGTTGGACGCTGGGTCCCTTTTTTGCTAGTCCCGAATAATTAATATGTAACCTAGTTAAGCTAATATAAGCTATATTCAAGGCATTTTCTTGTGTTTCTGTTCAACACTACCTGATACGGCTAGCTTTGTGTACAGTGATCAGTTAAAAAACCGGTGAGAATGATGAAATCCTCCCTTTTAGGAGACAGAAGCCCCTTAGACTTATTTTAAGATAAGCTCATGAATTTTTTGGCCTGTCGCTATCCCTAGGCCTCACTGATTAGAAGCAAATTTAGCATCCCTAAGAGCATCCAGCTTCCAACGAGAGTAGCTTCGAGAAACAACACAAAACCACTTTGGGCGAATAAAAGGGGGGTTTGCCCGCGGTCGGCCAGTTTGTTGTCCACATGACTCTCGTGATCCGGAGCACATAACTGCATCACATCATTGCAGGCACCCAGCCTATTTATAGTATCCAAGCACTCCTTCTTAAGTGCGTGTACAACATCATAGGCTGCCAGCAGCCTTAAGGCCTCCTGGCTGTCAGAGATAATGTATATTCGAGTCCCCTGCATTCCTGCTAACATACTGATATAGACATACATACATTTGTGTATATAGCAGAACCCAGTCTAAAATATAGATTAAGATTAACCCATTGCTAGGGCTTTTTGGAAACTGACCTTAAATATTCCAGTGCCAGTGTCGCCGTTCAGACGCTTCGGCCTACCGGTATATCTAATAAACCTCAAAACTTTCCTCGAGTTCCCAGAACCCGTTGGTCCAAGTGGTACCTTGAAGATCTCCACGTCGAAGTGTATAGTGCAGGCCTGTATCCTCAGAATCTCTTCCTTAACACTAAAAAAAAGGATCTTAAATCAGATTTTTCGCTATCTCCAAAATAGCCTGTTGTAGGAATGTTATTTTGTTTTGGTTTTTTGTCAATCTTCTACACCCAATTGCCACTGAAAAATGCCCGACAACACTTATTATCAAAAGAGTGTGTGCGCTTTGCAAATGCGGTGACCCCTAAAAATTAAGTCCGCCACATGGGCAAATTCTTTTAATTATCCATCTTTTGGGCTTTCGAGAAAGCTTATTGTAAGTTTTTTAGGTAAAATGCTTAAATTCATATTGAAACTTCATTTGAGATAATTTTGTTTAAACATTATAAAGTCGATTCTTGGTCATCATTTTTCTTGAAGCTGAATAAAAATTTTTTCTTTGATCTTTAAAACCCATTCCACAAAACACACCATATACTCATCTTGTCAAGCTAACAATTAATTTTTTAAATGGTTTTTGTTATTGTTTTTCTTAAAGTTTCTTTTAGTTAAAAATCGAGTAGCAAAACCCTCTTACAAAATGTTTGTTTATATGTTGTACTGGCAGGAAGGCAGCAAATTATAATTATACCTTTTCATTTTTAAATCTAATTGCAGACTAATTTTTATGTCATACCGTTCATTTATATTATAGCTGTCCTTTAAAACTGTAAGTCTAAGGATGAGAAAAACTGATAAAGTCTTGTTTGTGTTTTTAACTCAACAACAGCTGTCAACAATCAAAAGCAATTGATTTTTATGTTGGCATATTTTTTTTAATGGCACTACGCAGGTTATGTTAGAGGCAGATAATAGAAAACGAATAGAAAATTATTTATTCTGCAATTCCGCACTTTAAGCACAGTTTAATAAATAAATACCTTAAATTGTAATTTAAAGTTCGTTACGTTAAATATTTTCTTTGTTCTTAATGCAACATAGGCAACAAAAAACTCATAACACCTTCCTTCACTAATATTCTCTTAACTGTGAAGGGTTAAGTAAACAGGGTGGCCATTATAAAGCAATAATTAAAAAGGCTGCATGTAATTGTCTTACTTTTTACATAAAAGAAAAATGATTGACAGCGTAATAAAGGAGTAAAATAGAATTTTAGCCTGTAACTACCTCTCATTTACTGTAAAGGTAACCATGGACATGCATATACGTACACATGCATGCAGGCATAATTTTCCTAAAATTGTATTAATTAAAATCATAGACTAAATTTTTTAAAAATTTTTTTTAAAAACTTTTTTGAGCTGCTTCAAACCAATTAAAATTTGGGTTTCTGCCTAATGTTGTAAAATTTGTTTAGTAGTAAATGCACAACACAAAATTGCCATTTCAGTACATTTGAATATATTTTGCTACTCATCCGTAGCTGTACGTCCAATCGTTAAATTTCCCAAATATAAATACTTGTGCACATTAAAGTTCAATCAAAATTTAAGCGTCAGCGAGATTAACTAAAAAATTTAAATTTATTTTTTTGACTAACGAAGCCCTATTTAGAAAGAACATTTATAATTAAACTAGCTTTTTCTGCACCTTCCTTAGCAGTTGATAAGTTATATGATGAAAGGGGAGGGCCCCCGGGCAGCCTTCCATCAGCACAAGTGCCTAAGTCTACCTTCTCGTGGTATCAACCCGGTAACTTTTAGTTTACCGGAAGGCTAACAGACATGGCTAATTAAAAACAATTTGTCTTGGGCTTAAAGGGATCAGTGGTTATAAGCTTACTGGTCTGGCTTGAGGCAGGTTGTCCTTGTTGATCTGTGACATGTTACATCACCAATAATTGTCACAGCAATACAAGGTTTTAAGGGTACCAATAGCTTATCTGCGATAAATGGAAATCGGTAGGAGTTGTACGGAAGTAGATTTTTCGAGGCTGACCAAAGTGCTATCTGGTACCACAGGAATCAGTTGGCCCCATGTGCTTACCAGTACATGAACTGATTAATGATGAGGTCTCCTTCGGGAGTTCACGTGGGGGCTGTGGTTATTCCCAAGCGGGGCAACTGAGAATGAAAGTGTATATACTGGGGTCCGTCCTGTGCGGACCCAAGAGTAATCGCGTAAGCGGTGTTATATGGACTTAAAGTTCACAAGATAGATTCTCTAGTTTTGGCGGGTCTACGCAGGCACATGAGCAACTGATGAAGTAAGTTAATGATTGTGATGGTGTAAGTGTGTTTGGAAGAAGGTGAGTGGGGAAACTGACTACGGCTGGGGACCCTAGGATCTAAAACAAGATCCCATCAGAGTAGTAGCAAAGCAAAAAGGCAGGCATCGGCATGCTGAAGAATATACGGGATTTGGTTCTGACTGAAGTGAGAAGATTCTAAAGCGTTGATGAAAGTGGAGTAATTGATTTGTTTAAATGAAAAAGATCCTTCAAACAGAGCTGGGTGCCGCATATGTTGGGTGCGATATGATAATCATAATCTTTCTTGCTGTTTCACAAGAATGTTGAGGTTGTCGGCGCGGATCTGTTTTGATTATGAAAGGCGAGATCAAAATTAAAACGCAATTTGGGTTAAGAAAGCCCAACTCCTCAGAACAGAGTCATTGCAGAGAATTGCAACCTGGGTGGCCGGGTGAGTCACTCTGGGGGCGCTGGTGGACGCTTTATTTTCATCAAGTGTAAAGAGCACCGTAAATCAATGCCCGCAGTGTAGGTGTTCACGTAAAACCCTTAACGGCGTGTACCTCCCTTAGCCTAATTCGGAAAAGAACAGCCTAACTGGAACTTCCAGAAGCGACTGTTGATGAAATTCTAAAAAAGGGCTGACGTTCAATCCTTTTAAAATTCATATCGTTCAAGAACTGAAAGAAATTGACTTTGATTTAAGCAAAAATTTTTTTGAGAGCATTTTGTTGGAGCGTTTTCGCACTGTGAATACCATTTTTTGTAGGCCCATTTTCATTTAAACGACCACGCTTGCAAACAAAATTGCCGTTACTGGTCTCCAAGAAGCATTGCATTGTTCCAGGGTAACTGTAAGATATTTGGACTATTTTTGTTCTTTAAATTATAAAGGCCAAGCGACGAATGTTAACGGTGAAAATTATAGACACATGGATACGGAATTTTTGTTGACAAACGTGCAAACTCGTGCATCCCCCAAAAACTGATCACTCGCTTTAGGGACATCCCATGGCCAACGAGGTCACCTGAGCTAACTCCCGTGGGTTTTTTAAGGGGTTACCTCAAGGAGAGGGTTTAAGATGACAACCCCTTGTGGCCTTAGAAGAAAAAAAAGCTCAGTTCTGAACAGTGTGGTCCACTCGACAGAAGACATCTGGATGAAAAATTCTTTAAAAAACAAAATCCGTATTTCCATTATATCGTTCAATGCTCTTAATAAACCTTTGTGTCATCTATTACATTTTTTATTGGAGTTTGAAAATATTAACCTGCTCCCAGATATCCTGTACGACTGGAAAATCACTTTTCAAAGAAAAACACGCTTATTGCAATACAAAAATTAAAATTTATTTATTTGCTTATTGCTTTTCTTATAGCGTTTGTATTTGGTTTAAGTTTGTCTATTAAAAATAAGTAAATTAAGTAACGAAACAGGTAAAGGAGTTGCTATCGTAGTCAAGGAAATTTATAAATATTACAAACTGTCCACTGGTCTATAACTAAAAAAATTAACAATTTCTACCAACTATATAATATAGAAAAACTAAAACACACTTAAAACAAGCAAAAAAAATCGTCAAAGAAATAAAGTTTTAGTAAAAAGTTCAAATTTAAATTACGAACAAATACAGAAATTGAAAATGTTTATTAAAAACATATACGAAAAAATAAGTTTATTTTCTAATGAAAAATTTTTAATGACTTCGAAATTATTAAAAATTTTAAATGAAGCAATTAAAATATGACAGTCAGATTTGAGGTTGGGAAGCGGCACTCCATTTATTATTACTCATACCATGAAACTAAAAATCGTTATTGACTTTAACTGTAATTAAAATTTCCAATGCGGGTTTCAACACGGCAGATTAAGCGTCTTACCCCAGGAAACCTAATTTTTTAATTCACACTTAAGATTGGACTATAAGTAAAACCCACACATAAGAACACATAAAAACATTCATTCTTTGTAAAATTCTGTTAGTTATACAATAGGTATTAACCCAATGTGCACCATAGTTTTTAAAGTAATTTTTTACAATTTCATATTACTTTAACTTATTATTCTAGAGTTTTAATTTGTTTTTCATTTCGAGTAAAAACAAACAACAAAAAGTAAACCAAATAGAGCCGGGCTAACATTTGTGCAAAATTATGTGACGGTAAAGTAATATTTAAGCACTTTATAGCCCAAAATGCTAATTCCGGGAGGACATTGTTATGAGGGCTAAAGGTTAGGCAGTTGTTGAGAAATTTGCAAGGATAGGGTAACATTCGAGTAAGTTATTGTCCAAAATGCTAATTCCGGGAGGACATTTATATGGGGAATATGCCAAAATGTGGATCGATCATCACCAAAAACAATACATGAACTTTTAGCCGGATTGACGGGCGGATGGACGGACGGACATGCTTAAATCTACCCAGAAAGTGAGTCTGAGTCGAGCGGTGTAGTTAAAGGTGGCCTCAGGCCATTACTCTTGGACATTACAAATATTTTTACAAACGCACCCCTTATACATGTGTGGTGTGGATATATTTAAAAGGACAAAACAGTTAAGGGAATTAAGGCAAATACAGGGTGTCCGCCGGCAAGGTGTAACTTGTGTACTTTGTTTGTTTATAATTTTTGATTATATAAAAGGAAATGGATCTTATGTTTATAAATTATTTTTTTAATGTCGGTAATTATGAATAAAATACAATGTCAGATAAATGTCCGCCTCTGCTAACCTCACAAATGCGAGGATTTTTGAGCAAATTTTTTATTAAAATCTTACACATTTCTCGTGGTACATCATTAATTTCATCACAAATATTTTTTTTAAGTTGCGCCATTTTGTCTGGTTTGCTTTAATTAACCTTGCTTTTCAGATATCCCTACAAAAAATGTCTGGAGCAGTCAAATTAGGCCACCGTGGAGGCCAATCAACATAATTTCTTAAAATAACTTGTAATGGGAAGAGGTCTCGCAGTAGTTCATTTGTAATCCTGGCTGTTTGCGATGTGACACCGTCTAGTTGATATCACATGTTAACCAAGTCCAAAGCATGCAGTTGTGGCATTAAAAAGTTTTCAATCATGTTACGATATCGCTTTCCATTGACATCAAACGTTACTACGTTTTCAGTTTGAAAAAGTGAGGTTCAATCATTCCTACTGACCAAATTGTACACCAGGCTGTCACTTTTTATGGATGCAAAGGTGACTGAAATTTGAGGGTTTTCAGAACCAACTACTCTGTTTTTTGTCTCGTCACTTATGATTTTTTCATTAAAATCGGGGTTGTCATGGGCGAGCTGTAGCATCCTATTGGCATATGTACGGCGGCGTGAATGGTCTCCTAGAAAAAGCTCTTGTGTCAACAAAATCCTAATAACGGTGTCGAATTAAGATTGATGGATTGTTTTGAACACTTTCTTGATCCGCAGTAATTTTTTCAGCCGATTTTACAGTATGTTGTAGTCCATGCTTGTGCCCATTAGCTACAGTCCCTCTTTCTTCTAAATCATCTACTACACGATAAATAGTTTGTCTTGTTGGCACCTTGTTTCTTCCAAAAATTTCACGTAAATTCTCATTTTCACAGTAACAGATAATTGATTTTGATCAAATATTTTAGCGATAAAAATACATTGGTTTACCGGATATTTTTTCATTATAATTCTGCCACACCTGTACTTCACGACTGCTAAAACATTAATTATATTTGCTTGGCAGTCTTTAAAAGTTTTCCCATTTTGTTTCCATCGCAAAATTTCAGCCTTTAATTTCGATGTTTTTTTTATGCATTTTTTAAAATTCAATATATAATCTGCAAGTTGTGGAATTATTATTTCTAAATTTGTAAATAAAGTAATATTCTGTTGCAGACGTTAAGGGACGTCCTTTGAGAAACGTGTTTATAAGTCCTGTAAAACAGATTTAATTAAGGGTATTGAGCCATCGATGCGGTTGTATATTTTGAAATCTTCGAAATGATTTTTTCTTTCAAATCTAGGCTTTTCAACTGAAATTCCCGTACCAACGCAAATATTTTTTCTTCTTTAAAAGTAGTTTTAAATTGTGTGTGAGCTTCAGTCCTTTTAGTCTCAGGTCACATTATCAGGGGTTTTGTAGGAGATGATCCTTTTTGTAAATCTATATCTTGCTTTAATAGAATTATACTTAGCGGCTATATGATAGTTAAAATACCATTTAGAACATGTTATCCGCAAATGAATTCGAAAGTGCTCCGAGAAGTTCTTATTAATAAGGCTTATGAAGACGTATCTTTTCACTCGCATATCTTTTCCAATGCCCCTATTATGTGACTTTGTTTTGCTGTAAATTTTAAGATATAATCATGACGATCCACCCATCGGAATTTGCAAAATGGAGACCAAGATATTTCAGAAAACTGCATTACGCTTAGGATGATGTTTTTTTAAAAAATTTTCTGGTTTCTTTAACAAACGATATGATTTTTGTATAATTGGCACCTTGTTGCTGTTCGATATTGAATTATTGAGTTTACGGGAATAGCATTTTTTGCGTTTTCTTTTATATTTTTAACTGCTCCATTTCCTGCCAATATCAAAGAACGCTCTTCAGTTGCAATCTTCACACAATTTTCCAAATCAAGACCAACGTGTTTCAAATTAAATAATTAAATTTTATAAAAATTCAAAAACAGTAAATATTTCTCCCCAAAAATATAATTAAAGCGATATTTATTTAAAACTTTATTGTTCATTTTTGTTCGCTAAGGAAGATATAATGACATGATATTATGACCTGCCAAGTAAAAAAAGTTATAGTCGGTCAATCCTGACCATATTATACCCAACACCATATTTGAATTGGTGCGGTATTCAGTATAATAGTTGATGGGTGGTATAAAGATAAATATAAGTGCAAAATGTTTAGAAATTTAAGTAATAAATAATAAAAGATTAATATTCAAATCAGTTATAGTTCAAAATGCTTATTAAGAGTGGAAATTTGTATAGAAGCTTTATCAAAAAATTAACCGATTATGACCAAAAGCAATCATCGGCTTTGTGCTAGTGCTTAATTTCATAAATTTAATTGCGACTTGTACTTTGAACAGAAATACATGGACACTCAGCCGGACGCACGTTGGGTTGAAATGGTTTAAAAGTGACGCTTAATTGAATTTTTAAAATTAAGTTTTTGTTTTAATATTTGGTGTCGAATAAAACTAGATAAAATTCTACATCACTTTGTCAATTTTCAAGCATATATCTTGTCAGCTGACTCCGTAGTGACGTGTCAAAATACAAAATTTTTTGCAATTTTTTTAAAAAGCGAAAAAAGTAAAATTTTGCATTAAAGGAGTCCGTAATTTCCAAATTTTACGTTAACAAAATGATATTTTAAGAATGGAACCTTCAACTTCAGAGATCGAAGTATACAAAAGTGATGTAGTGTTTTTAAAAATATGTGCGAAAATATTTTTGACGATTTTTTTAAAAAAGGTCCAAAATTGGCCTATTTTTGATGTTTCGTGAACCATAACTTCTAAGTTAGTAAAGGTTGGGTTTTGAATCTTATATTTTCTAAAAGTATGGAATCTTAGCTTAATATTCAAAAAAAATAAAAAAAATTTGTGGTGTTGTTGCTCCATTTTTTGCTATTAACATTTTTCTGTTTGAAGTCGTGTTTTTTCAGAGTCATGTGTTTAACAAAACTAATGTTCGTTCAATGCTTACTATTGTTGTCAGAGATAGGCGCGTGAACAAGTTTCAGTCATCTTTGTTCACGAGAGTGTTAAAATGGTTTTGTATGACTCCTACAATACATAAATTTTTAATTCATGGTCGCTTTTACCGATTGGAGAACTTCCAGAAGAAGCTCAGGAAGCCAGAAATAAGGATTCTAAAAATTATAGGGAACATTTTGCTCGCAAATGCAGCCGAGAAAAGCTGAATGAAGATATTTTAAATAGATTTTTTCTCAGTTCAAATCCATTCATATCTAGTATTAATAAACAAAGTGAGCGAGAGGAAAGCAACAATTATCAAATTCGGAACTACAGCTTTTGCTATCGCCTATTATTTTTCAAGAAATACATGAAAGTGAGAGTAATGATAGCGAAGATTATGATAATAAAGGTGAGGATGAACATAATATGGTTTCTTTTTGAGTATATGACAATTATTGATAAACAAAAAAATTATAAAAATTTGTTTCGTTACTTTTTTAAAAAAGTTGTAAAATTCTCGAAATCCTTCAAAACCAAAATTCAGACTTTAAATTAAACTTATATTCATATTTAAGCAAAATATATATTTATTTTTTTATTTTTTAGAAATAACATAATATAAGCTTTTGTTTGCTTCTTATTTTTTAAAAAAATCACCTTCCATTTTAAAATTAAGGCAAAAATTGTGAAACAAACTATAATTTTGCGAAAAATAAAAAATGTCTATAAAATCGTAAAAAAAAAATTTTTTCCGTGTATCTTTTTTCAGAATATGCCTTTTTATGCATATTTAACGATTTGAAAAAAAAAAAAAAATTCAAAACAATTTAAATAACGGCTCCCATGAATTAATCGCCACTTTTGGTGCCATCGAACCCACTGTTGCACGCTCGGACGAACATGCTTAAGTCGACCTAGGAATTAGCTTAAAGTCGATCGGTATAGCCGAAGGTGGGCATTAGTCCATTATTTTTTGGCGTTATAAATATCTGCGAAATCGCATAATACCCCTACTATGTACGTGGGGTCGGTGTAATAAGCCTGCATGTTCTATTTTTTGTAAGAAACAGGAATAAAAAGCAAAAAAAAAAAAAAACAAAAGAATTAAAAAGTCCAAATAACCACAATAAGAAAAATTATATCCAACGTAAGTTTTAAGCTCACATTAAAAGTTTAATTTCTTTCCTTTAATTCTAAAAAAAACGTACATCATTTGCTTAAACTAAATCTATTCATTACTTAAGGTATCATTTAACATATTAAGTTTATTTCAATTAACATTGAGTAGTAACTTTTCTAATTTTGTCTCCACTATTCTGACACATTTCGGTAAATAAAACCTTAATGCCTGCTTAAATATTAATAACAATGTGTCATTACTATATTTCTGACACGTATGCAGGCATGCGTAACACCGAAAACAATGAGATCTTTTAAGGAAAATGCTGCTACTAATGCTGGTACATATTCATTAAACTGGTATTTGATTTCACATTTTTTTATTCTTCTTTTTGTTTTATTATTTAGTTTTGATAATTGGACATGACTATTGCGACGCAGAAACATAAATGCAGAGAGACAGACATACGAGCCAAACAAACTGGCATTGACTGACATCCCCAAAGTGTTTAAATGACAAAATGTTGAAGAAAATGTAGCACGTGCTTGAGTTTATCTCTGAAACGTGTCCAAATGTATCCTTCAAGAATGTTTTAAAAGTAAACTTGTACGCATAGACACATACACACCCTTACACTAGAATGTGTGTAACAATGCAAGACATTAGAAAATATCAAATGGCAACAGGAGAACAACAACTGTAGCTCGTGGAAAGTTTAAGGATTGGGGGAACAAGGTGTGGTTGGATGTTTGGTAAATAAATTTTTCAATGTGTAAAAAATGTGGTTTGCTGCATTCACATTAACGCTTAATTGAATGCAATTTCATTATTGAATGAATATAATTCAATGCTTGCCATAATACATGCATAGTTAGTTGTAAGAAAAGTTTAGGGTAGAGGGGATGGATAATAGAAAATAAAACTGATTATATAAATTTACTGTTTTAACTGCAAAAATTTGGGTGTTACAAAAACGTGACTATACTATAAAAATTCAGACAGACATAAAGCACTGTGGTTCGTTGTTAGCGGAGGTAGTCAATAGTTTGCTGAAATATGACTAATAAACAGCTTTTGCCAGAATAATCTTTACAGCAAAATGTTTTTTAATTTTAACAGTTCTTAACACTATTGCTATATAAATTAGAAACAGTTTTTAACATTTTTCAATAAAATTTTTCAATGAAATTTAAAACAAAGGAAATGCAAATTTCCATTATCTTGCATCTTGCATTTTCGAGAGCAGCATTGGGACATTAAAAAAAAAAAATTTATTAATCAAAGATTTTGTTTTCTTATTTCGATTTTTATTATTATTTTCCATACAATTTTAGCTAATCATTGAATTTGCTTCACTTCTTTTTTCATTATAAAGTTGCTGACCAAATTGTTGGTCTTCTGCTCTGTGATGCTGTATATTTCTGGCTTTATTTTCCAGCTTTGGAAAAAAAATTATATTAGAAGAAAGTCAGAACTAGATATGCATTTTGGGGGTTGTTGTTTTATTTTGCAGTATATTGAATTGTATTGCTGTTGTTTTAAAGCTATTTTGTTTTTCACTTACAGTTGATTGATTCGCTATGGCTTTTAAAAGCAGTTGCAGTATAAGCTATGCCATAAATAAATGACAGGGCTTGAGAACACATCAGTGATGAACTAACTTGACTTTTTTCGCAATATGAGTCGAAAAGTATTTTTCGCATTAAGTCTCAAAACCAATTTTGCTATGACAGCTGTTAAAAAATTAAAAAACTTAAAAAATATTTTGAAATTTTTCTTAGCAGATAATCGTGTGCGTTATACAAACGTTTTTATTTTTCATTTAACTGAATGATAATTATAGATATCGACTACTAGGGTACAACAGAAATCTTTGAAACATGTTGAAACGTTTTAGAATGTAAAAAAATACTTAAATAATTTGTTTTCGAAGATCATTAACCATTTTTCAAATTTACAGCTCACATAACCGGCATTGTGACTAAGTTACAGTGCAAGTTATTTAGTGAGCAAGTATAGTTGTTGATCGCTGTGAAGCAAAAACAGTCCTCGAGCAGTCAACAGATCACCACTACATCCACTAAAACCAGCTGTTTGGTCCAGTACCAACGCTGGCGGCATCATAAGTGCTTATTTCGTAAGGAGCTGCCGTTACAGTAACGACAATAAATATTAAGCCAAGCTGTATAAATCTTTCTTTCTAAAAATCAGCTGAACACCAGCGATAGAGCAATTTGCCATGCCGTGCGTAAGACAATTGATTTTTTTGTAAAATCAATTGGGTGGACACTTAGGGTCTAATTACGTAAAACGCAAACAATTGTATGGAGAAAAATAAAACTTAAAAAACTTTTCCATAAATTTTGTTTTTGTTTTATTGCGTTGCGTTTTAGAAAATAAGAGGGTTAATTTCCAGAAGTGGCCTTGTTCACATTTGTGCAATATAAAGCCCCTGGATTCCTTTTACGGAGGCATGATTATCATTCTGCGGTGCCAACCACAAGGTCCTTCCGAGACGATAAAAGCCAATATTAAAGCCATTATTATCGCCATTCGCCAGATTCATGGGAAAAAGTAGTAAAAAATTGGACTGATTGAATTAGCCATGCTACTAATTACTATGTGTCAGAAAAATAAAAGTATGCGAAAATTATTTACATGATTATAAAAAACAAATCTCATTTCCATAAGATTTCTGGGGTCAAATCGATGTGCTCGAATCGATATTGAAAAAAAAATATTTTTAGGATTTCAATACTAAAAGTATTGACAGCTCCGTCGATCTAGTGAAATTTGGATTGGAATTGAATGCCACAATTGCTCTTATCATACATTTTAAGTTTTTCTGAAGTTTTCAGAGAAAGATAATATATAGAGTCACAACCTTTTCTTCATCAATTGACAACCTACAGGATCTTTTTCCCGTTCCTTTAGAGAAATATACAAAAATCAAGTTACTTAATAAGGAGAACAAGGAAAGAAATAGCAACTCAAGTATCTGCGTAAAACTCCTCTTTAAATTGTCTTACCCTTATCTACCTGATTTCTATGATAAACAAAATTTTGCTTCCAACTTCAGTCCTCAAAACATGGTCTAGTTTTTTGTAAATTCTTTAAATCTGCCACTTGAGATTAGGGCTTTGTGACCTTGGAAATTAAAAGAAAACATGCTCTACACACAAAAAATTATCTAAGTGAACTTTACTCAAATCAAGCCATAGCGGGGTCAAAAGTACGGTGAGTACGGTTTTTCTTAAATCAAGTGCGAAATTTCTTACTCCAAGTAAAATTTTTCAAGTACCAATTTCTTACTTTTAGCCACAATTAAGCCAAAAAAGGATTGATTTAAGTTCGGAACCGTACTTGATGTAAGCGTGAAAAAGATTGATTTAAGCCATAAACGGGATTAATTCGAAAATGAAATGTCATTTTTTTGACTTATGGAGCTTTATTAAAGAAAAAGAATTTTATAGTTTATTTTTATTTTATAGATACTTAAAATTTATAATTTAATTTAAAATTTTAATTTTTTGTATTTACCGAAGCTGAGATTCGAACCAGGGATTTCTGCGTTGCAGCACAAGCGCGTTACCTCTAGGCCACCGAGACACTTTGTTTTCAAATGTAAAATAATATATTAAAACAACAAGCTTTTTTCTGCTTGATTTGTTGAAGCAATCCGAATAGGCCTGATTTAAGAAAATGTAAGTGAGGATCGTTCTTAAAAAGATTTTGGATAAATGTAATTATAAAATTCTTGATTTTAGAAAGCGAGTTTTCTTTCTGTGTACTCTCAGTAGTTCCTTCCTACCTTCATACTTCTGGCAATAATCCGGATTAGCACGATCTCATCTGTTCTTCCTAGCCCCAAATAACAATGCCTAAATTTGACCCCAATTGCAGACAGAGAACCCAATTTCTTTAAACCCGTAAGCAACCTGGGCTCTTTACAGCCCAGGCTAGCCATAAATCCTTCCGAAGTCTATAACCGCTAATAATACTTACCCATTAATGGAGTTTTCCTGTTTC
>CAUZWR010000034.1:0-105185 GCA_963583895.1 Melanophora roralis | reverse complement strand
ATTACTTGGTATCTGATGACATTTTTTCTGAGTGATAGTGGCTGCTGTATTAAGGAACGAGTAACGGTGTTACTAATGGTGGGGTATGTCGATCTACTCTAAACGTTGCTTCTTGTATACCTTTCACATCTCTGTCCATCATATATCCTGGACTCGTTAGTATTATTTTTTTGCTGCTAAAATAACATCGATGTAAGTGGTGTAAGCATCACCTCTCTAATATCTGGTTTTTCTGATGCCCTCATTCTTGGTAATTGCTGTTTTTGTTTTTCTTTCTCATGTCCTGGCGATGTCAAAATGCTGATAATGTTTGCTGATGACGTTGTTTTTAGTGCCAGCGCTTTTGTTGTAGCTTTAGCTGTTTTTGTTGATTTTTTTGCTATTGTTGCTTGTTTTGAGTTACACATCCCCGAGGAAAAGTTAGGTTGAATTATTTTCTTGTTATGCCGTGACGTAGGCATTATAAAGGAGTAGATATTTTAAATTTTTCGGGACGTAAAAAGAAGGAATATAAAATTTTTCATGTAATTTTTAGTTCGCTCTAGTTGTAAATGCCAACTGATCCTTTTTGAAGTTTGGTTGTAGTTACTGTTCTCGATGTTATAGTTTTAACATTTGCAACTAAAGCGATTTTTATTACAGTAAGCAATGCTTAACTACAATGATAATATAAAGAATGGTGATGATAACGATGATACTTTTACTTGCGATACTTTTGTTTTTGTTTTCACTCTTCTTGTTTAAATTTCATTGAAATTCATTCATATTGCGAAATTGCTTCCAAATCCTCTTGTTTTCCTTCTATGTGCCTTTGTTAGCTTAATAAAACCGTTGTAGCATATATTGTCAAATGAGCTAAGTTTTCTTTTTCCTCTTCTAAATACATATAAACTTTTGTGTTGAAAACTGTTTTCAAGTTTTATTTTTTTATTTTTATCAACAATTCTTAAAGGTGATGAGAAATTTTTTGTCTTGATAAAGTTCTTGAATTGTGCTGAAGACGTGTTTCATACTTTAAATTCACAAGGTTTTCCTTATTATTTTCATATCTATTTAGAAATTTTTATTTAGAGTAGTTTTTATTTAGTTTGACTACTCGTATGAAAAGAAGAAAACAATATGTTTATGGCAATGATTTTTTCGATTTTTTTTACTTTTTTAAACTTACTCTATTAAATATTATTAACCTACATTTTATAATGACGAAATAACTAAGGTTATTAAAGCTGGATGCTACAAATAAAGTTGTAGAATATGCCATAAATTTTCTTAGAAAGGTTTTAGAAAAATATAGATGCCAATATCTTAATTATTCGGGGATTCATAAGGTTTTCTATTACGGCTTATTGGCATTATGATATAATATTTTACAAACACTTTTACCAAGCATTAGAGACTTGGCGCAGGCTTATATAGAATTGTTATGACAATTTAATAATCGTTCTTCACAACTTAATACAGCTTAATATAACTTTGTTTATAATATGTGTTTTCATTTACAGAAAATTATCAAAAATTTTCGATAATTATTACAAGTAAGTGTTTACGTACACAAAAAATTAGCAGCTAGGGAGCCAAAAAAGAGCATAATAAGTTTAGAAACAAAAATGTCTCTGCTTATTTTTGCTAGTAAAAATTTTGCTATCAAAAAATATTCAAACAGTCCTTCTGTCATTGTGCTTTGAACAAAAATTTAAGTTTTAAATTTTTTTAAGTTTACAATAACAAAATACATTTGCTTGCAAGTTTTGACTGTAAAAGTGTTCATTTACTTTTAAATATTTTTAAGAGCAATTTTGAAAATATTTCTTTTTACTCTCTCGTTTTTAGTAATTACTGAAACTTATTGAATACAACTAATGTTTGATTAAATGAAAGAGAATGGATCTCATATTGATAAAATATTTATTTAATGTCGACAGTTATGTATGAAATACAATATCAGATAAATGTTCGCAGGCCTTTTTGAGCACATTTTTCACTACATTCTCACACATTTCTCGTAATATTTCATTATGTTCATCACAAATATTTTGTTTGAGTTGCGGCAGCATTTCTGATTTCTTTGCCAAAGCCTTGCTTTTCATACATAGAAAGACAAAAAGAAATTAAATCAGGCGGCCATTTTCTGGAATACATTTTTGTGGAAAGAGGTCTCACAGTAACTCCATTGTTATCCTATCTGTATGCGATGTGGCTCCGTTTTGTTGATACCATATGTTAACTAAGCCCAAAGCATGCAGTTGTGGCACAAAAAAGTTTTCAATTATATATCCTATTGCTCTCCATTGACAGTTACCATTGGGCCATTTTCAGTTTCAAGAAATTAAGGTCTGTTGAATGATTTAAGGGTTTCCCATTGCCCAGAATCGATTATTCTGTAAATTGGCATTCCCATTCACATGAAAATGTACTACAGCATTATTATTTTATATTTTGACAATGAAAACACGTTGGTTTACCAAATATTTTTCCACAAAAAATTTACCACGTTTCTATTTTACGACTGCCACATATGAACTTTCAAGACTAATGTTTAACAAAAAATGGCGGCAAAACAAATTAGAATAACTAGCCGGCGGACACCCTTTATTTTTTCAAGATATTTTATTTCTATGAATGACAACAACAATTTTTTATACCATTGTCAAATTTTATAACATTATGACAATAGGACACAATAGAACACCTTTTGGGTCCCCTATATATGTTTTAATAGTAAAGCTAGAAAAGTTTAGTTTTTTAAATGCCCACATGTAAAGAAAAGAGCTTGGAATAAAAGACCCCAAAAAGGCAATGTTCTTGACCCTTAAAAGAAAAAAAATATTTTAATTAACTATTTTATTAAACAAACAAATTAAATAAAAAACTTATTTGTTATAATTAAATATTTATTTCTTTTTCAAAATTTGATGCCAGCAATGAGGCTTATTTGCAATAAAAAAAATCAACAATTTTTCAAAGAAAGTGTGTGGTTTAATGCCTTTGTGTACTCATTTCTGTTAGTATGAAAAAAATTTAGTTGTTAATTTATCTCTTTTTTAAAAAATTTAGTTTATAGCCCTCAAAAGGGCTTTTTTTATTATTAAAAAAACAATATTTTTTCCAGTGCTGGACAAAGATAAAAAAGTGCTTACCTTTTAGCGGCAGCTTTTTTTTGGCTGGTGTTGCCTTTTAGATTTCCGGCATTCTTTTAGGGGGCTATTGGCTTTGTGATAGCATCGTTTTTGGCAAGTTTGGGCCTAACTCTACCATCCTTTGTGGCAAATTTAATCTTGGCAGCTGATGTTTTCATTGTATCAGTAGCCTTCTCCTGCTCTTTACCATGAGCAGCCTTTTTCTTTTTGGTAACAGGATTTTTTGCCTTGTGGGCTTTTGTGGCAGAAGCTGAGAATATATAAGGGGTGGAACCCTTTTCTTTTGCTTGTAAAAATTTTCCGCTGCTCACGGCAACCTTCAGGTATTTCCTAATAAAAGGAAATTATTTTAGGGCATCAACCTTGTAAGTGCTAGTTTGGTATTTCTTGCTATTTAATTCGTTAACGTCAACATAAAAAGGAACTTAAAATTTGTTATTTATTTCCCAGTTGATCTGGTGGCAAATTCTTAGTCCAGCAAGCAAAATTTTCCCAATTCATTGGCTGGTTGTTTTGTTTTTTAACCTTATGTCAACAACTTAATTTTGAAAACAATTTGGTTCGGAATAGAATTGTGGGACGCCTCCAGCACAGAAAGAAATTCAACGTCGTCAAACAGAAATCCTAAAATAATAACTTGTGGTTCTTGGTACAATGTTTTTAAACAAGCTGGAAACACATTAAAGTCTACGCGATGAAAAAATTTATACAATCGCGGATAGACTTGTTTGAAAAAGAAGGATACTTTTACGCTTATATGAAACAATTCAAATTGAATTACTTTAATTTAAGAATATAAATTTTAGACATAAGATAGATAAATACTAAACATTTAGTTTTAAGATTTGTATGCTTGATATTATTTCATATAAGTGAAAATTTAAATGGTGAACGGTAGCGGGTGGAAAGTATAACTTAATTTTTTTTGCTTATTTTGGTAAAAGGGACATTTTTCAAATGTTTCTGTGTATCCTAAAACTTTTTGCAAATTTAACAGCTTAAGTCCCAACCAACTGTTTAAAAATAGTTCCTTATTATCTTTAATTAATTAAGGAATATAATAAATATTTTTCTCTATTCGTATAAGTAGTTATGCTCTCGAACTTCCGTGTTGTTGCAAAATTCTAATTTGGTTTTATATATTTATATGGAATACATATGTATATTTTGATAAGAAATCAAAGAATATTTCATACAATAATGTTAGTTGTTTCAATAGCTTTTGTTCATTAACATATTCAATACTAAGATGTTTGTTGTTAGTGTAAGGATAACACATATTGATATGGTTTGAAAAATAGCTTTTTATGATATTAGAAAATCTACATATTGAAAGACAACCTCATTATTTAAATATGAACTTAGTAAAACGTTTCCTGCCAATATAAGACTAACTTAACATATTCTAACACAAAGTGAAAGGCATGGCATTAATAAGGTTTCTGTGAAAGTTTAGAAAAGAACTCTTTGAAAATAAAAGGGGAAAAATTTTAAAAATGCTCTGTAAGTACTTTATGCTTAAACTTAAGTCTTCCTAGCCAAACAAATGTATTTTTTCTTGAAAAATTAGTTTTTGGGTTAAAAAAGTTTTTGTTATATATTTTTTTTAAATATTTAGAAAAAAAAAACAAAAGAAATTAAAGTTTGCGTAAAACAATAATCTGATACTTGATCTGATATATATTTAAATAACTAGCACATTATTTGACAACTTTTTTTAGGATATATTTGATAAGTTTTGCAAAGTTGTGTTGAAATGGAAAAAGGGTTTAATTTTAAAAAAAATTTTTTTAAACTGGTTTGAAGAATTATTCAAAGCTTAAACTGTACGAAAATTTAAAAACAGCAACATATACAAGGATATATAAGTTCCACTAGTTAAATGCGAAATCCTGAATATTGTGGACAAGTATTTAAAAACACATCCAAACCCGCTCGCTCGAAACATCTTGCAACAAAGTGGACACACTCGTCTGAAAAGAAGGGATTTTGAAATGTTTTAAATTAATTTACTTTGTTATGAGAACTTAAATTTTGGTCTGGTTCTGACTGGACTATTATTAGTTCGCATTAGCGAAGGTTCAATGATAAAAATAACAAAAAAAAAAGAAAAAAATTATATTGTGTGCTTATTTTAAAATTTGAAACTACTTTATTATATATAAATAAAATATGTCTTTATTATACCCTTCACATAAGTGATAAGGGTATATATAAGTTTGTCATTCCTTTTGTAATTTCTTTATTATCCATTTGGGACCCCATAAAGTATATACAGTCTGGATCCTAATAGATAGGGAAGCCGATTTAGCGATGTCCGTCTGTCCGTGCTATGGTTGAAATCAACTTTCTGAAGCCCCCCGATATCGCATTGACCCGAATGTGGTATTAAACTGTCACAGATAGTCGCGAAAAAAACAATATTGAAATTCAGAAAAATCGCTCGATAAATGACCGAGATATAAGCAAAAAACCAAGACTACCTCGTTTTTTTTTAAACTCTACAACAACAAAGATCATACTTTTGCTTGTAATAATAAAAAAACAACAAAAAAAGAAAAAAACAGAATCATTCATGTTGATAATATTGAAATACACCCAAAACAAAAATTTTATTAGTATAAGTGTTCATACATATAACAGCGTTGCCATACAAAGCTTAATTTTTTTTTTTTTTTTTTTTTTTTTTTTTTTTTTTTTGTTTCATATATTTATTATTGAATCTTCGCCTGTGGCGAACTAACAATAAGTGTTCAAATCTTAAAACTAGGTAGTTAATATAAGTCTAGCCAGTGCCAGACTAAAATTTAAGTTCTCATATTAATTATCAAGCTTCATATAAGCGCAATAGTATCCCTCCTTTTCAGGCGGGTGTGCCCACTATGTTGCAGGATGTTTCGGGCGAGCGGATTTGGGTGAGCTTCCAGCTTATTTAAATACTTGTCCACATAGTTCAGGATTTCGCATTTAACTAGTGGAACTAGAAGATCCTTGTGGATGTTGCTGTTTTTAACATACCAAGGAGCACCAGTTATCATTCTTAGGATTTTGTTTTGCCTGCGTTGAATTTTTTCTTTGTTGGATGCGGAAGCAGTGCCCCATAATTGTATACCGTAGCACCAAATTGGTTTCAAAATCGATTTGTAGAGTAGAAGTTTACAATCAAGACGAAGCACAGAGTTTCTGCCGATTAGCCAATGAATTTGTGTAGCTTTAAGTTTCATTTGCGTCAACTTCGCATCTATATGAGGCTTCCATGTGAGGCGGCGGTCTAGGTGAATACCAAGATATTTTGTCTCGGTTCGTTGAGGCACCATATGGTTGTTAAAAAGAATTGGAGAGCACGTTTCTTTGCGTAAAGTAAAAGTTACGTGGGTACATTTTTGTTCATTTATTTTTATTCCCCATAACTTTGCCCATTTTTCAACTTGGGTTACGTGTTGCTGCAATTGGTTTGAAGCCTCTTTAGGGTCTTTATGAATACTAAGAAAAGCAGTATCATCAGCAAATGTCGACGTGTGTGTAAAACTATTGGTTGGCATATCTGCTGTGTAAAGCAAGTACAGAACTGGACCTAGTATACTCCTTTGAGAAGAACTTATTTGGTTTCCCTCTTTGATTTTAAACTGTCGACCGGTTATGTACTTTTCTAGTAGGTTGAAAATATTAGCTGGAAGGTTTAGCTTTAGTTTGTTTAACAGGCCTTCGTGCCATACTTTATCGAAAGCTTGAGAGACATCTATAAAAAGCGCGGAGCAGTACTTTTTTTCCTCGAAAGTTTTTCTTATAACCTGCACCAGTCTGTGAGTTTGTTCTATTGTGCTATGTTGACTTCTAAAGCCAAATTGGTGATCTGGAATGCAGTTGTTTTCATTCAGGATCGGAGTAAGCTTGTTTTTAAGCAGCTTTTCAAACAGTTTTGACAAAGTTGGTAACAAACTTATAGGCCTATAAGACTCCACCTTAGAAGGATCTTTACCAGGCTTAGGAATCATCTTAACTAAGGCAACTTTCCATATTGGTGGAAAATGTTCAAGCCGTATTATGGCATTAAAAATAAAAAGAATTATTCTTTTTGCTGTAAAAGGTAGCTCAATGAGCATTTTGTTGCTTATTTTATCAACGCCAGGAGCTTTTTTATCATTAAGGTTAGAAATGGCTTCTACCACATCCGAATATCGGAAACGTATTTCTATAGGACGCCTAGAAATAACAGGCGGTAATTCCCTCACGTCAGTGCATGTATTAGGAGTGAACACGTTTCTTAAATGGCTTGCGAGCAGATCGCATTTTTCTTCATCACTTCTAGCCCAGGATCCTCTTAGATTGCGCAGTGGTGGCTTTGCGATTACGGGTCTTTTGAGACGACTGGCTGATCGCCATAGAGAATAATTTGTTTGAGGGGTTGCGTCTAGACCTTCCAAATACTTCTTAACTGATGCAATTCTGTGTACCTCCAGCAAGTTTTTTAAGCGATTTGTACACTCTTTTAGCTTCGTTTTAAGTTGGGGCGATCTATGCTGTTGCCATTCTCTTCGCGCTCTCCTTTTTTCAGATAAAAGCTCCTCAACATCGACAGAAAAAATTTTGTTGTATTTGACCTGACGGTATGTTGAAGAAGCATGTTCAACGGCTTTTTTAATGTTTTCATTTAGGATATTTAGGCAATCATCGATTTCTTGGGGAGTTTTTAGTGGTATGTGTTCCGAGCAGTGAGAGCTGATATATTTTTTATATTTTAACCAATTTACTCTTTTTGATAAGAAAAAATCACTAGTTGCTATTTGGTGAGGACTGCAAATAGTGATAATTGTGGGTGAGTGGTCAGAAGATAAATCGAAGGAGGCTTCAGCCTCAATAAGGTCCGGTGATATACCTTTTGCCACGCCAAAATCTATTACGTCTGGAATTTTATTATTGTCCGTTGGCCAATAGGTTGGTTGTCCAGTTGAAATAACGAAAAGTCCTATTTCCGACACTGAGTCATACAAAACACGACCTCTGGGACTAATTAGGCGGGAGCCCCAGTATGTGTGCTTAGCGTCATAGTCTCCAGCAGCTATGAAGCGGGGACCTAATGATTTGTAGAAACTGTTGTACTGATCCTTCGTTATGGAGAATCTGGGTGGACAGTAAACTGATGAAATAACAAGGTTATGGAAAAATTCATCAATGCAGACGTTCGTAGCTTGGATATAACTTTCCGAGAGGCTACCCAACCATTGGTGTTTAATTCTTGATTTGATTAGAATAGCCGATCCACCACATGATCTATCCCTAGGATCCTTTGAATCGTAAAAAGAATAACCACTAATTTTAAAAGTGCTTCTAGATGTCATATGAGTCTCAGAAATACACATAACATCGATTTTTTGGTTCATCAAGAAATATTCGAGCTCGTTTTTGTGTTGGCGGATGCCGTTTGCGTTCCAGAAACAAACCCTGAGGCAGTTCATGGTCTTTTAAGCATAGCCTGCAGAAAAGCAGACTGCATTTTTTGCATTTCTTGCATCATGTTGGCCATTTGCGCCATAATCTGCGTAAATTGTGTGACCATATTGTCAATTACGGCTTCCAGGCGGCTAAAATTAGGCCCGGTTGGTTCGCTAGTTGGCACTTCTTGTTGTGTTGTAGGCTGGGTAGACTTACGTGAATTAGGCTGGTTAGACTTTAATGCGGCGGCGTAAGAAACTTGATTTGTAGCTGGTTGTGCCAATGGAGGCATATTTGTAGTTGGTATATTTAAAGGCTGGGGAGGGGCAGGAACTATGTTCGGCTTAGTTGATCGCTTAACTAAATTAAAAACAGGACAACCTCTATAGTTGGCAGTGTGGTTTCCCCCGCAGTTGCTGCATTTCTTTATCCTAGGATCATCTTTTGGCTTGTCGCACTTGGTCGTATCGTGCAGATCCCCACACACAACACAAACAGTAGGCAACTTACAATAAGTTTTAGTGTGGCCATATTCCTGGCAGTTTAAGCACTGTACGGGCCCAGATCGCTTATGTGGCACTTCCACAGTGACTCGTCGGTGCATAATATATTTTAAATCGTAGATGGGGTGAGTTTCACTTTTTTTCAATTTGATATCACCAGGCTCAAGCTCCACTCGGAATAATGGTTGGGGGTGTTTTTCCCTATTTCTCATATTCGATACCGTCCTAACCATAAACCCTTTGTTTAACAAACTGGTCTTGATCTCTTCTGGGTCAACGTTAGAATCAATGCCTTTAATAACTACCTGAAGGCCTTTTGCGGTCTTGAGTTGGTAGGTATAGAAGTTTTTTCTGAGTTTTTCGAGCTCCGAAACCGTGGCGCGGTAGGCGTTTTCATGGTTCACTTGAATTTTTGTCTCAAATATGTTACCGCGTTTAACGTTTGAAACATAAAAGTTATTTTCCCCAATCAAACCGACTAAAAACTTGACGAGATCATTTGAGTTTTTTTCCCTCAAATAAATGGGAGGTGGCTTAAAGGACTTTTTTTCACTAACATGGGCCTCATTATCCTCTTGCAAAATTGCAAAACGATTTTGCGATGAGGTTGGCCTTTCATCGTCTTTTAAAATTTTTGCAGGTTGAGATGCTTCTGCCGATTTAGGGCTCCTTCCCCTTTTAAGAACTGTTACGTACCTGTCCATCCCTACCTGGATCTTAGGAGCACACGCAGAAATTGGGCCCGTAGCGCCTTTAGCAGCTGTTGGTGCGACACCAGAACTTGATAAAGAAGACCGCGATGAAGATGGCACCTCGGTATTTTTTTTATAATTTTTAAACAGAGATTGGGCTAAATTTGTCCCTTGTTCAGTACATTTATTCAAATTAGGCACACTTGCACTTAAATTATTTGTATTTGTTTTCGGTTTTGCACTTAAATAGTTTCTATTATATTCAGGGTCTCTAATGTTTTCATTGCTAACGCTTGCTGAGCTTAACACAATGTAAGCATTTCGGCTATTAGGCCCACTGTCACAACGATTACTGTTACTCATTAACCGTTTGGTTTTTTTGTTTTGTTTAGTTTGTTTTTATTTTCGATTCTCACTTATGTCTTGTAGATATGTATATTAACAAATATTTTTTTTTTGTAACTTATTACAAATATCACCTATTACAAATATACACTCGCGTAGACACGTCCGTACACTACGAGATTAAGAGAGCAACTTGATACAAAGCTTAATTTAAACATTTTTAAAATCGCTCCTACACAGGTAAAATGAAAGACCGACCCGAATTACTTTATCCATTCAAACATTTTTGTAGAATATACTTTCTCTCTATCTCCAGCCCATGACATGGTTGCCATACAAAATTTTAAAAAATAAGTTAAAAACCGCTACAACTCCCTCGGAGTCGCCCGTAGACGAAAAATATGTATCACAGACCCCCATTAGTTTTTTCTCCCAAACGTATTCCTAGAATATACTTACCTCCTATCTCCACGCCCTAAGGGGGTTGCCATACAAAATTTACAAAAATGATGTAAAAATGCCCACAACTTCTTCAAAGTTGGCCTTAGAGCATTTAAGTGTTCGACCGACCCCCATTAATTTCTTCTCCCAAACATGTTCCTTAAACATACTTACCCCCTTATGGGGTTGCCATACAAAATTTACAAAAATGATATGAAAATGCCCACAACTTCTTCAGAGTTGGCTTTAGAGCAATAAAGTGTACGACCGACCCCCATTAGTTTTCCTCCCCAAACATATTCCTAGAATACACTTACCCCCTATCTCCGCCCCCTAAGGGGGCTGCCATACAATATTTACAAAAATGATATGAAAATGCCCACAACTTCTTCAGAGTTGGCTTTAGAGCAATAAAGTGTACGACCGACCCCCATTAGTTTTCCTTCCCAAACATATTTCTAGAATATAATTACCCCTGTCTTTACCCTCTAAAGGGGTTGCCATACAAAATTTGAAAAAAATAAAATAAAAACCCCTACAACTTCCCCGTTGTCATCCGTGGAGCGTTAAAAAATGACACCGACCCCTATTTAAAAATATGATATATATCATGAGTAAAAAAATTGATAAAAATTAAAAAAGTTTGGGATTTCGAAGGCCAATGTGAAGGGTATATAAGTTTCAGCACAGCTGAATATAGCACTTTTACTTGTTTTATTTAATTATATTTCCACACAACCAAATTTTTTCTAGCATTTATAAAATATATGTTTATTTTTCTTATGTGTTTTTTTTTTCGTTTTACCCTTAAGGTAGATATCGCATGTTAAAAAAAAAAATTATAAATGGCACATTTATGTTTACTTGAATTAGTTATTTTTAAAAAGCTGAACCTCATACATATCTATATAAATTTTAAAAAGAAAAATTCTTAAGCAGTTTCTCAGGGCAATATTGTGGAACAGGATTTGTAAACGTCTTAAAATTCCTTCAAATCTTTTAGACTAAATATATAAATAGCAAAAAGAGTTTTATTCATATTTTTTTTCTTTTGTTCCTTTGTTTGACTTTTTTCTTTTTTTTTACGTTTTAAAATCCCCTTATTTATCTTTTTTCTCTTTTATGCCCCAAGCAAAATCTTGTTGAGACTTTAAGTAAGCTTAGCAGTTTTTTCTCTTGTGTTTATTTTTAAAATTTTATATTCTTTTTTTTCCTTCTTTGTCTGGCCTTGAAAAAAAATAATTCCATATGATTTGATTTTCTTAACCTATTACAAGGATAAAAACAATACAAACGCCTACAGTTTGAAAACCTTACAGACGAAAGTGTCAAAAAGGCAGTTTAAATTTAAAAGTAAAAATTGCCTTATTATTTCTCGAATTTTTGCTGTTTTATTGATGCTTTTTGAAGAATATACATCAACAAATGTGTAAAACTGACAATCAATTTGTATTAACATATTTTGCCAGCATTTTAAGGGATGCAATTAATAGCACCTTTGCAAATTCTTCTAGAATACACTTAAAAAAAGCAAAAGTGCCAAATCTTTTTTTCATATTTCTTAACAACATCTATTCAACTAGAATTTTAAATGATAATTCACAAAATTTATGATCTCCCTCAAAATAGCCTTTGGTTGCATTTAACGGTAGGCCAAGTGATATTTGAATTAAATTTTAAAGTTAAGTTGAATTTGCTAGGCCCAAAAATTCAAACATTTTTTTGCTATTAGGCTTACCAAAATGAAAAAACAAAGCCCAGCAAACATAAATATTCGATGTAACTAACTCGAAGGTGCTTTACAGTTGTTCGCATAACTTAACCGCTAGCAGGCAAGCAGTTAAAGCAAGGGAGGAGCTCCTGTTACATCAGAGACTATGTTTTCGTTTTTTCCACACCCATTTTGGAAGACAGTTAAGCTCCTTTTAAGGAACTGGGCTCTAAATCAGTAAAGTCAAGAAGATTTAAGAACAGTGACAGTCAGCGTTTAAAGCACTAATGGTTTTTGGTGGTACTAGTTTCAGAAACACGCTGGGATGTCCAAGTATCAACCACTTAAAAAACCAACATAATATATAGGTCGGGCATTTGACGGAAAAATGAAAAATGCTTCAACTTTCTATGCAGCAAAGTTGGAAAGATGGGGGTTGTTTAAAACTCTTTTGAAAAAAACCATCATTAGGCATAATCAAGACTCTCCTCTCACCTCTCTGTGATAAAAACAGACCTTAATGTCTTCAGCAAAATTTTGACAGTTTAGTTAAGTGTTGCATCAATACTGGCAAATTTGCCAGCTTAGTATTGTTGATTTGTTCTGGTTACGTAAAGCAACAGAGGGTCTCAGGAAAACTAAACTCACAATTTGCCGATATATTGCACTTTCTAGAAAAAATTTTGTTCACTTTTTCCACCATAAACTGACATTTTTAGACTACAAATATTTAAGGGTATAGAAATCTCGAAATTCCTTAAATGGGTTCGATATTTCTAGGGCATTGATTTTAGTAAACGTTCAAAAGTAATTGCGATAAAAAACCAATGCAGAAAATGAAAAAAATAAAGACTTAATATATTATTGTGTGTCACCATATAAGGTATTATCGTCCTTATTCTTAGCAACACAATTCCACTGATTCCGTAGAAGACTCAATTTTCTTGCATAATTTAGTGAATAGTTTTATTTTTGGGAAAACTACTTATTAACTTGTCTGATAACAACCTTGAAGTATCCACTAGCTTTGAGACTTTTTAAAGCAAACCAAAGCACAATCTTTTTTTAATTTTCACTGAAAATATTTAAAACAATTTCTCCCTGACTACGTTGTCTCTCCGCCCAGTGCTATAGTGATTCCGTATAAAAAGAAAGGAGGCATGAGTAAGTCAAGGCCGTTGGCTGGTGGGTTTAAACTCTGACTTTTCTTTGTTTTCATTTCTTATTCTAGCAATGCCTGTATGCCAAACGATCCACATCAGTTTCACTTCATTTACAAAGAAAAATATGTTGACCTTAACAAAATATTCAAGCATCATATGTCAGGAAAATAAATTTGACTTTTAAATTTCTTAAGCAAATATTATTTAAATACCCGTTTAATATTAAAAGCAAAAACAAATTTTTATGTTATCCTTGGGAGAAATATTTTCAAATCAATATTTATACTTTTTTATCCTCTAATTTATTGGGAATAAACATTTTATTTTACAAAAAATTTGAGTTGGTATATTTCTCATGCACGGAAAAAAATATTTAGCATAAATTTGCATATTTAATTTAAGTGAGAGGCCCTAGTCCTTATCTAAAAAAAAATTTGCTTTTAAAAAAATATTAATTGAATTTACTCACATCAACCTTTTCATAAATTTGCATACACAAATGATTCAATTTCAATCAAAGATAACAAAATGTTTAAAACTTTATGTATTTTCCTATGAAAATATGTGGAAAAAGACGTAGGTATAAAAAAAGAGTTTGACATGAAGAAAAAAATATTAAGCCAAATTAATTTACACTGAGGTTGAGGTTATAATTTTTTTTTGTTTTACTGGTTTTTTAATTGTTATAAAAAATGGCAAAGGTTTCAAAGCATTTGTTTATTTATATTATATATTTATATTTATATAAATATTTTATTTAATACCGCAGAGCAAAAAAACTTAAAAATGCTATTAGAAATAATTTTTAGAAAAAATTGAAGCACAAATATAACTAATAAAAAATTTAATACAAATTTTTGGTTTTTTTGCTTTATTTTTTTTTTGTTCAACAATAAATAAAAGTTAGTTAAAAAAATTTTTAAATTTCTATAACATTTTTTTCTTCAATTGAAAATGTTTTACGATGAACAATTGAAGTCTATTTGTATCGGGTTTGCTATAGATTGACGTTTGATTTGATTGTATTTGATTAAACTGTCTCTGCTTGATTGTAAAGCAATTTCTCTTCTTTATTTTTTTTGTTTTTTGTATAAAATAAAAAGAATCTTAGATAAATAGAATATATGTGTTTGTAAATATGTTCTGCACACATGAATTTTTGTTCCTTTGCATGTTCAAATTTGGCATTTCTCAAATGTAGATAAATTTATTAAAAAAAATTATTGCTGACAGTTTTGAAATGCATTATTTATCTTAACCATAGAGTACGAAATATATTTTTTGTACGTTGTAACGAATGATCGTCGATTCGACGATGTATTATTTAACTGCCTATAACTATGGCTTAAAACCAAATACACTTTCTCAATAAATGTAATTAATCATTTTGGCTCCTTATAAGTCTATATAAAGAACTCGTTTAGTTTAATTCATATAAGAAAACAATTTATTTAATATTTGTTATACTTCATTGTATGTTGCACATATTTTGGAGATCATATAAAAAGGAACGAAAAATTATAGTAAGCAAAACTAAAAAATCAAAAAAAGAGTAAAAACTCAAAAAACACATTCTATACTTTAAAAAAATAGTAAACAAAAAGTTTTAAATATCACTTTGAGCACGAGTCACAAAGCTCAACTTTGTGCTCTCCGCAGATTGGTTTTTCGCATTTATCACACTTTGACTTTGTCATCCGGCGTTTTTGGTAAGGGCATGATCTACACATACTTCGTTTATTTTCTTTTTTGTCTTTTCTAGTCAGTTGGTCATTGTTGTCGCTATTATTTGGAGTAACAATATTTGAAATATGTGCTCTTGTTTTGCTTATCAACGTTGGCACGTTATAGACGTTAGTACTAACCTTCGACGATTCGACGAGTACAAAACAAAAAAAAGCAATGTTCCAGCAAAGCGTATTAAAAAACATTACTACTCGCAGCAAATGTATATCACCTACTAACAGCACACAAAATTTGAGAGTGTTACACATGCTCATTTAAAAGTAAGTTAGAAAAATGTGAGCGGTACTCGTCGAATCGTCGATCATTCGTACTCTAGGGTTAAAAAGTAAACAAAAATATGTCAACATTTCAACTATGCCAAAATTGATAAGCAGTCACAGTGATTGATTAATAAAATTAGGTAAAAATAAAAAATTTTTTAATACTAAAATTGCAAAGAACAAAAGCTTTACTATTTTTTGTTTTTGTTTTTTTTTTATTAAGGAAGTATTTGACAGTCATTAGTCTTGCTCAATATTTTTCTAGTGAAACAGTAAAAAGAAATAATTCAAAATTGCTCTCAAAAACATTTAAAACTAAATAAAACACTTTTTCAGCTAAAACTTGCAACTTGTTATTGTTAAATTATTTGAAAATTTTTTTAAGCATAATGACAGAACGACTGTTTAAATAATTTCTGATAGTAAAAGTTTAGGTGTGTTCATTTAGAGAAAATCATCAATAGTTTTCGATAATTATTGCTAGTAAGTGTTCCCGTACACAAAAAATTTGAAACTAGACATCCAAAAAAAGTTTAATATATTTAGAAACAAAAATGTTTCTGATAGTTTTACTTTATAATTTCTGAGAATAGATCTTTTATTTGTTAATATTTTATATTACATTGGCAACGATTTATGAAATACAATATCAGATAGATGTCTGCCTCTGTTAGCCTTCCAAAGCGAAGTACCTTTTGAGCACATATTTTATTACACTCTCACACAATTCACGCAGTATTTCATTAATTTTATCACGATTATTTTGCTTGAACTGCTCCAGCATTTTCGGTTTGTGTGAATATACCATGCTTTTCAGATATCCCCACAAAGAGTAGTCCAGAGCAGTCAAATCTGGCCACCACGGAAGACAATCATCATCCCCATTTCTTGAAATAACTTGTTGTGGAAAGAGAACTCGCAGTAGTTCTTTTGTAATCCAGGCGGTATGCAAAGTGGCACCGTTTTGTTGACAGCAGATGTCAACCAAGCCCAAAACATGCAGTTGTGGCATTAAAAAGTTTCAATCATATCACGATATCGCATCCCATTGATAGTACACGTTACGTCGGTTAAAGTCTAAAAAAAGTAAGTAAGTAATGATATCTCTTAACCAAATTGAACGCCATTTTGTCACTTTCAGTGGACGCAAAATTGACTAATGGACAATTAGAGGGTTTAACGTTGTCCAGAAACCATTATTTCCTTTATTCACATATCCATTCAAATGAAAATGTTCCTTGTCACTCATTATGCTTTTTTCATGGAAATCGATGATTGATTTTGATTGAATCTTTTAACAATTAAAACACGGTGCTTTGCCAATTATTTCCATAATAAATTTGCCACGTCTCTACTTTACGACTGCCAAAAAATAACTGTCAGGAATAATATCTACCAAAATGGCAGTATAACAAAGTAGTATGCCTTTCCGGCGGACACCCTGTATTTGCCCTAAAGAGAAAAAAACAAGTTAATTTTTAAGCTTTTAATTTTATATGAACACTTGTAGATTATTATAAAATTTTTTAAAATATAAAGAGAAATTATTTTTTTATAAATATTTTGAGTAAAATATGTGAAGTAAGTGTCTTACACATTTTCTTTGATTTTTTTCTAAATCACTAAAAATAATCTACAATCATTTTGTAGCATGTTTAAAATAAATATTTGTTATAGTTTAAGATATATATTTAATGAGGCAGCTATAATGTTTCTTGCCCCTATCAATAATTTTTTTTCAACACGTAGGCATTAAGTTTCTTTTTGCCATATTTAAGGTTTATAATTTTATTGTTCCGCTTTAACTAAAATATTTTAATTTAATTTCTTATCAATATCCTGCCACAGGTGGCAAAGGATATTAAAAATTTTTTAATTCTCATATGCATAAACAGTTTTGCATACATTCTCACACACCTTTTTTATATTTTGAATATGAAGTTCCTGGATTATTTGCACTTTACTTACTCATAGATAATATGAGTTTTTTTTTACTTTTGCTTTACGTTATTTTAAACAAACATTACTTTTGTTATCCTCAGTTCAATTTTTTAAAATTTCCTTGAAAGCAAAGTTCAATCAGCTGAAATGACTAATGTTGGTGTGCTTTGTTTACATGCAACAAAAATCTAGAAGTATTGTTACTAAAGATTGGCATATATGGTTGTTTTATCAATCATTTATTTTTTAAAATGGATCCTAAATATTTCTATCTTTTAAAATGTTTAACTTTTTTACAAATTATTATTATTTACATATTTTCTGAGTTTTCAAAACAAATGGTTTTTTGTTTTACCATAAGCAATTCCTTTCGTTTATTTACTAACAATATAGATTACGTGTTGCAACTTTAAAATATATTTGTAGGAATTATTTAATTATTATTATTCACTGTTGGAGTTCTCCATCTTGACAAACGGTTTCATATCCTGCTGGTTTGATTAATGATATTATTTTTAAATTATTGTAAAACTGTTTTCTTCTTCTTTTTTTTTTTTTTTTTTTTTTTTTTGATAATATAATAATTAATTATAATAGAATTACATATTTTTTGTTACAACATTATTTCAAATTCAATCCTTGAATATGTTCATTTTATATTTTAAAAAATTAATTTGTAAAAACTTGATTTCCTTTAAATTTATGTGAAAAATACATTCTAGTATGACGCAAAATTTATCGAGGTTTTTTTATGCCATAAACATTTTATAACAAACTTGCCGCCTTACCTTTAAAATTATTTATTATTTACTTTTTTTTTTTTTTTTTGTTGGTGGCTTTTTTGTTTTTGATTGTATTTTTTATATCATGTTATTTTTGCCATTCTTGTTTTGAATAAAATTCGATATATATTTCCGCCAGAAGTTACGCCAAAGTTTAGCTTTAGTTTTTGGGCTTTCAAATTATGACACGTTTAAATTACTTTGCACGTGTTTTCAAAACCATCGCACCAACATTACTAACATTGTTTTTTATACTGCTATTTCGGAGTCATTCCTAGTTTCAAAGGTACTATGTGCTGTTTACAAAAAGAAAAAAAAAACAAAATCACATTTGCGTTTTAATTCCATTTGTTTTAAGGACAAAACTATACAAAATTCTCTCTTTGTTTAACGGCGCAGGTCAAATTATTTTTTTTTGAATTCTAAATGTGTGTTAAAAGTAAGAAACAATTCAAAATTTTTATGAATTGGCAAAAGAAAATATTCCTTTTTTTTATATTTTTTGTTTTTTAATGTTTCAGGCTTAACAACACAAAAAACCTAATAGCAAAAAGCCAAGAAGAAAAGTTATAAATGTAACACTAATAAATTTAGGCAGGGATTTTAAAGGTTGATTAAAGGCATTTAACAAAAAATATTTTTTGGATAATAAAATAAACCTTAACTTAAATTTCAGATAGCTAAACAAGATTTTCTGAAATAACTTGAAGCCATTAATTTTAAAATATTCATGGAGGAACGTACTTCTAAAATAGAAAATACTAAAATTTGTAAGCTGCGAGATTCGTCCTAGCAATTATAATTGATTAATTTGTGAGACAAAGCCACTTAAGTAGCAACGTACAATCAAAAAAAATTTGTTTAAAAAAACCTTAAATGAAAGAATAAGAGCTTGACCAGATACAGTTTATGCTGTTATATATAAAAGGAAGATTTTGGGATGCCACAAAGAAGCTCAAGGCTAAAAAGGCTGCTATAGCTGTCTAATTCTTTTTAACTTCATCCGAAAGTGCGTACACTGCACATTCGTTATATGATGTCTTAACATTACTGGTGCATTTGCGGTGGTCGTTATCATAAGAGAGGTCTTTTAAAATTTGTTCTTTGTTTTTCATAGAATGCAAGTTTTTACAAGGGTGGGTAACTAACCCGACTTTTCAACAAAATTTTATTGTTCTTATGAGTAAACACGTGGCACTTTAAAGCTCTCTACGTTTAATGGATATTAAAGGCAGCTACCCCAAGAGACATCATGTAAGGTGAAGGAGGGGTCAAGATTGGTCTCGGCTTTGCCAGGTAAAAACCAATTAGAACCGGTACTTGGTGTTCCATTCCTCCGACTTACTTCAAAATAATTACTTAAATTAAAATAATTTTAACAAATAAGAATTAAAAATTATAATAATAAATATTAACATTAAATTTCTTTGTAAAACCCCTTTGAAATTATTTTTCTTTGATGATAATTTACGAAACGTGCACCAAAGTTGATAAATAAACACACGAAACATGGCTTGACTACCTTCTTTAGACAGGTCTACAGACGCTTGATTAAACCAACATAAACAAAACTTTCAATTGTTTCAATCAGCAATGACTGCTTTTGTATACGACAAAAAAAATTAAAAAAGAACAATAAGAAGTATTTTTAATTTGTATATATGGAATGTATAAATAATTTATATATTTGTAATATATGGAATGTTTCAAGTGGTGTTTGGTTTTGCGAGCACGCGGAACATTTAAATAATAAAAAATTTGTGACTTGTAACCAAATAAACACTTATGAGTTTTAAGTTTATTGTATATTTAGGTCAAATATATTTTTATATTTATTTTATTTAACTGTCAAACTAGCTATCAAAAATATAGAAGAGCATCAAAGTAATTACCTAAGCAAAATATATATTTTTGATATGCACCGCCTGAGGGGTAAATATTTGTTTAATTTTCCTCCAAGATGTCTCATAAAAGTTTTCCTTTCTTTTTGAATATTCGTAACATTTGACCCTTACAGTTTTCTTCTTAATGGTAAATATTTTGTTTACAAAATAAAACATTCTTGTAAATTTTAGCAAATACTTATAAACAATTTGTAAACACGACTTGTATGACGTAAATTTTTTTTAAACAGACACTTGTTGCTCTTGAAGTCATATAAAAAATGAGAACAGTCATGCGTGCTTTAAATGGTCGAAAAGTGTTTAAAACGTTTGTTGGCATAATTTTATGTTGCTTAAACTATTGCATTTAGATGTGTGGTCGTTGTTAACGTATGTGTTATATTTGTTCTTTTGTGGGAAAATCAATATTACTCATACGCACCGGTTAACATTTTATTTGTTAATGTTTCGTGGTTATGATATTTTAGTCTGTAAAAATGCCTTTTGGAAATACAAATTAGAAAAAAAAGGTATAAGAAAAATATTAGTATTTTTAGCTCAAATTATATTTTTGCCTATTCTTATGTAAAAAGTAAAAATTACTTTAAAAAAATAGTTTTCACTTTTGTTAAAAGCTGGTGAATATATAAATTTCTTAAACAGAAACAAAGAAATTTATTTTTGAATTAATTAAAATTTTTTGTTAAAATTTAGTTTAATTTCTGCAAAAATTTATAAAAAAATTCCTTAATTTTACACCTGATACTGTTATTTACCGATTAACAATCTAAAACAATGTTTTATCTGTCAACTTTTACAGCATTTTTTTTTTAATTATTACAAACATAAACTCTTGTTGAAACTTTGTCCAGTACCCATTAGCCCTTACTTTTATCTATACACCAAGGAGAAGTTTAGTATTTCTGTTACAAAAAAATTTTTCTAAGGAATTATTTCCCCTGTGCATTAACAAAACAAGCTAATTCCTATTATGACAACCATATCTTCTAAGATATAAAAAAACATATTAAGTTGTATTTTGATAGTTTATATTTCCTTCATTTGTTTATAAAATACATGTTGGAAAAATATTTTTAGGAGCACCGTTTTGGTCTTTAAATTTTATTGCAATTTTCCCTTTTCGTATATTTTTTTATGTTTTGTTCTTTTTTAAACCATGTGTAAGTTTATGTATGTGGAACAGAGATTTTTATAAACATTTTTTTACATCGTTTTAACGCTCTTTTATTTTAAGTTGCAATTTCGGGCAACCCAAAGCTTACTCAATGGTGTAGATTTCGTAAATAAAAAAGCTTTTTTATTTCCGCTTTTAATTTGAGTCTAAAGCAGAGCATTTTATTAAGAGAAACAAAAAAAAATATTTTATAGAGACTACAAAAGGTAAGTTTTTGTAGTTTAGGTTACTAATTTGGCATGAACTCAACAGTATGAAAACTAGAATAATTTTTATTTGAGTTTATATACTTTGTTAGATACAAGTGAAAAAGATAAAACAAACATTTTAAAAAAAGCTAAAATTTTCCACTGAAGCTAAAACAGTTATGAATACTCAAAGCCCAGTTAAGTCACAGAATGAATTTTTTAACACACTTTTGTAATTATTTATTACTTTTTTATAAATCAGGTCAATATTATTTAATTTTTTTACTAAAGTTATAGACTTAGAGCAAAGTTGTCAATTGCTTTAAATGGTCGGCAGTTAAAATAATTTTTGTTATGCTGTAAAAGAGGTTAAAATTTAGCTTAGTTATCAGCAGTGACTTAAAGTTACAAAATTGCTTGCTAGCACAGCCTGTTAGCTGCTTAAAACAAAAGAAAATTTTGATTACACGTGCTATTAATTTGGTAAATTTTGCGGACAAATAATTTTTTAAAGTAAATTTTCAACCCCTCATACCATTGCCTCAGTCAGAATTAGTTTGATCCAGATAGCTTAACCATATCGAAAGGAAAAATCTGCAAATTTTAAAAATCTGCAAATTTAAGCTCCTTTTCGTACCCAATCGCAGTTATCCATATCGATAGTTTTATGCAGTCTAATATTTGTATAATGAAAATATTCATTATCTTTAGATTAGTTTTGTGACAGTTACCTAATGTTTGTAGTATTTTAACCTAATATTTTAGTCTTGTATCTCATAATACATAATTAAAAAAAAAATCAACTGTTTACAATATAAAAGTATACAATTTTTGAAAAAAACAACGAGTTTTTTTCTTCTCTTAAGTTAAAGAAAAAAATAATAATTCTTTGAACAATATAGTCATAAATACACAAAATCTTATATAGGTATATGCATAAATTATAAACCATTATATTCCCATAACATAACTCTAAAAACTCTTTTTTTTTAGAAAACTTTATCTTTATGTTATCGCCCCTCTTTATTAAACCAACTTAAAAACAAACTTATGCCATAAGTCGTGTAATTAAATTATTAAACCATCAAATTTCAATGAGGACTATTGGTTCAAATTCCTTACTGATCAAAGTTTTCAGCTATTTTCCACCAAATTAATAAAAAAAAAAAAACAATAATAAACTTTGTTTGTGAAAACTTTGTTTTAAAAATTTTACTAAAGAAATTAAACCTTCTTATTTATTTTTTCTTCTTTCGAATTCTGGGTCAACCTCACCAACATAGTTATGATTAACAAGTACAAGTGAACCTTAGATTTTCCTATGACGAAGTTTTGGCTTAAACATGTTTTTAATGTTTCTACACTCAGGCAAAAAACATGGTTGGGTATGGTCACGGGAATATGATCACAAACAATTTCATCATTGTATGTTTACGAAGATAATTATTATGACTGCCACAACCATACTAGAGCTGTGGTAAGTTTTTGGAAAAAAATGCAATTATAGATGTGATTCAAATTAGCATTATATGATTGTGGTAGTCATTACTTTGGCTATAGGTAACCATAATCTTGGTTAAAGGTTATCATTCATATGTTGCTCTCAGATTTTGATAACCATATTCTAAGAGCATCATATATTTGGTAGCCCATAATCAAGATAATGATTGCTTGTGACCAAAAAAATGATTACCCCAAACATAAAATGGTAATTTTAATCATAACTGTGATTGCATTTCTCGCCAAAAACTTACTACAAATATAGTATGGTTGTGACAGTCATTATAATGATATTCATAATCATTTATGGATTAAGTTGCTCGCGATCATATTTTCGTGACAATACTCAATTATGTTTTTTCTCTGCGTGTAGCACGAGAAGACACAGAAAGCAGCAGAAATCTTTGTGCCAATAAACAAAGACAAAAGAATTGCAAAATCATACTGCGACTTAACCTACAATTGAAAAGAGATGTTGGTGGTAACTGTGCTAGCAAATCGTTTGAAACGTTAAAGACTGTTCACGACTATTGTTAATCATTGTCCACATCAGAAGGACATCGATTTCAAAAAATCAAAAATTTCTTGAGATATTTAAGTAAAAATGTAAAGCAAAAGGGCTTACTGGCCCAAAAGAGTTAACTTAGTTTAATTATTTGGCTTATGAAAAGTAAAAAAGAGCAACAAGAACCATAAATAAGTTTTAATGTCAATTAAAAGTCTAGATTTAAAACCTTATTTATTAAATTTAACGAAAATTTTGAATTTTGTCTGCTTTATTTACGATAATAATAATAATTGTTACAATAAAAGGTCTCAATGTTTTAGTAAAAAAAAAAGGAGAAACTTTTTGTTCCTAAAAGGTCTAAATAGACTCAAATAAGAACAAATTTAATCGGTATTGTAGGGTGTAATTAGTAAGGTCTTCTGAGAATAAATCTTTTAATTTTTTAGAGCACTTTTAACTTTTGTTTTCTTCTTCCATGTATAACCATGCCTTAGAATCAAGTTTATGGCAGAAATAAATTCACACAATCGTACAAACAAAATCCTTTACTGGAAAAAAATGAAACCTGTTTTGTAATCGATGCCATTGAGGTTGGCGTAAAACTATGTTAACTTATACCCTTAACACAGTAAATATGTTTTCGTTTTTAATAAAAGTACACTGAAAACTAGTTTTCGAAGCAGCAGCTAATAAGTGACATATAGTTCTTAAAGAGGTACATCTGAAAAATACATAGTCATATATATTTACACAAATTAAAATTTGTAGTATGTTTAGTTAGCAGCAAAATTTGGCAGCTATGTGAATAAATTTGCGACAAGAAAACTTCCGCATTTGTAAATGTATTTTTATAGATTTTCCTAGTTAAGAATTATTTGCAAAAAAGTTGATAGTTATTGATAAAAAACACAAAAGAAATTTGCGCCTCATATTTCAAAATTATTTACACAAATTTATTACTATTCAAAAGTATTTACACAATATAAAAAACATTATAAAACATCAAAAAAAAAAACAAAACCAAAATAATTAGTAGCCACTTAAATTCCCTTCAGCATCTGTGACAACATGTAGTCTAGCCAGAATAGATGCAATCAAATTGCGTACAAACTCGATTTTTAAGCTGTTCAGAGACTTATTATTTCATCAATAGTTTCCTCTCGTTTTCGACCCATTTTGATAGATCTCTGCCTTTTAATGAATGCCCATACATTCTCTATTATGTTTAGATCCACACTCTGGGGTGGCCATGGCAGAACATCTTGTCCAACTCGATTTAAAAAAGTGGTTGGTAGCCATGCTTTGTGGCATGGAGTATTATCATGCTGCAAAATCATATTTTCATCAGGAAATAATCTGTGAGCCGAAGGAAAAGCATGGTCATTCAAAATATCTATGTATCCTGCCTGGTTTAGAGAATCTTGTATTGGGACTAGATCTCCAAATCCATTGAATAAGACACATCCCCAAAATATTACTGAACCCCCGGCGAAACGATTAATAGGTTGTACTGCTTTGTGCTTCGATCCTCTGGAAAGGTGCATATAAGTTTTTCCAAATGACCCTTCAAATTGAAAAGAATACTCAACCGTCCATAATACATTATGCCAGAACTCCATTGGCTTTTGGATATACTCCATGGCAAACTCCAGACGTTTTTTTTTGTTTTTTTCAGATATGTATGTCTATTACTTTTCTCACGACGTAAGTCTTTATATCATACGTGCTTGATCTTCTCCGAAATGTGGATTCACTTACAGGTTTTAAAAAGATGTTTTCTGCCTCTGCAGCAACTTTAACCGGACTTGCGTCTGGATTTTCTGCGATCTTCTATTTTGTTTGTCACATATTTGCAACCAGTTGTGACCCTATTTTATAGGTTTCAATAGGTTTGTTTCTTTTTTACTAAATTGTAGACTGTTTCGACATATTCCGTACTCTTTTCCCAAGTCTGATGCCAAGGAACCCATTCCAAACTTCGTTGCGATCTTAACTCGCGTTTCGACGGGAATTTCCGTTATTTTCACCAATTTAAACGTTTTTTTAGCGACTTTTCTATAAATATTTATTTTTATGCAATATAAGTTTGCTAACTATCAAACCAAATTAGGTTTTTTTTAAAGATTGCAGCGTTTTTAACTTAATTTCACGACAAAATAAGTTTGTAAATAATTTTGAAAGAGAAGGCTTAAACTTCTTTTGTTAGTTAAATCAACAGCCGTTAAGTTTTTTGCTAAAAAATTTTAACTAGCATAAACTGTACATTTTAAGGATTACAATTGAGTAGATTTCATTTAAAAATTTATTAGAAAAGCTTAAACATTTTTTTTTTATTTCTAAGCAAAGTAAAATTTTTAATTTGTGTAAATATATATGACTATGTCTGTATATATATATTAGAATCGTTTGTCACGGTAGAGCTTAGGAATATTAGACTTGGATTTTTCCTCGTTAAAAAGACCAGAAAGTTAAGCTTTCTTTCAAAAAATCTAAATCAGGAGCTGAAGACTTAATTTAACATAGCCTTGGTCCCGAAACGCGTTTGAAATGATTTATGTATATACAGAATTATTTTTTTATATTTATATATTTATGTATTTATATAAAATATTTGTGTCATGCAGAATTTGAATGCATTATTTCTAAAAATATATATACTTATATCATAAACTTTAAATACCCAGAGAGAAAAACTCATTATAAAATCAAGAATTTAAGCTTCATTTATACGTAACTTAACCATAGCCACAGAAGTCAGCTGTTCGAACCAAACCTATGGACAACACTATATTTGATTGTAGGTGACTTACCATTACGCTATAACCATAACCATAGAAACCAATAGAGTTTTGGTTTTTGTGGCAACGGTTATGGTTACAGCGCTATGATAAGTCACATATAATTGAAACAAAACTTTGTGATTTTTATTTTATGCCTAGCAAAGTTCGTATATTTTTTTTACAAATTAAAACTTATAATTAAATTTTAGAAAGGAATAATGGGGATAACTGTAAGTTGATGCAAATTTTTATAATTTGTTTTAAACATTTATCAACAAACCTTAGCTGGATTCTAAATTCTAGAGGCTCTAAGTCATACAAAGTTGCTTGACAAAGGCAAAAAGCCGAACCACTTTTTAGCAGGTAAAAGAGTCACAAAAAAAATCTATTCTAAATATATAAAGGAATTGCCACTCGGAATCAATGGCATGTAAAACCTCTTTGTATCGTTCTCTCATGTATCAAATACATTATAAGATAGAGATATATATGTATAAGTTATCAAAAATTTTTAAAAAATAAACAAACAAAAAATGCAAAAAAAAGTTAAGTCCTTAAAATTATAAACGTTTTTCTTTAAGTAAAACATTTATTTTTATGGTTTACATGTTTTAGAAACATGTCTAAGCAATAAACAACTTCAAAGTAAAGTTTGTTTCATATTTCTACTATAAAGTCATTACAACACCAAAAATTTCCTAAACAAAGGAAACTCATATTTTTTTATCTGAGAATCAAAATAAAGGAAGATGCTACAATAATGAATACAAACATTTTGTTGTTGGTATTGGAGCATCTGTAACAACAAGCATGACACTGAAGTATAAATTACAACATAAACAGCCTCATCATCATTTTTGCTTATATTGTTTCCGTTTCTTTTTCTTTTGATTTTTCGTTATAAACTGCCATAAAAAACCACATTATTTTCATCTACCGTAATATGGGGCAATGATGTATCTTAAGATAATAAAAACATAAACAAAAATGAAGCGGGTATTTGGTTAAGGTATTTATGTAAGTATTTCTGTAGGTGACGTGAGCTCAAACGTTACTAAAAATGCTGTCACTCTGACGCATGATGGTTTATTAAATATTTTTGTAGTGTTTTTGAACAACTTTATTTAAGAAAGATTTAAAAAGTAAGATGTTATATTTTACAATTTTTTTCTTAACCATTTTCAAATATTATTCAGGATTTGATCCAAATTTTTCTAGCTTATTTATGTAGTTTATTGTAGGCCAGGATTGTATATGTATATACATTTCATTGCTTTTTACACCAAATCGTTAATAGACTTCAAGTAAAATTTGAAAAACCTTTAAATATTTTCTGCTTTTTTTTAATAACTTCATTCAAGATATTGAGAAATATTACGGGGCGTCTGGTGGCAAATTTATATTTAAAAATACGATTATTTTAAAAAGTAATAAATGTTGCGGAAGGAGGGTGGCACCGTTGAAATTATCGAATGATTGGTCGAGAAAGTTTTGCTGTTTCGCTGTGGAAACATTTTTTTTAAGTAATGATTATTATGTAACTGGTCACCGACAGCTTTGTTCAAAGTTCGGTATTCGGCGAACGCGTTATGGACAAAGTAAAAACTTAATTCATTCGTGGATCCCGCGCAACTGCTTCGGCTATGAAAACATTGAACTGGTTAACGGCAGTTTATGCCAAAATCTGCGATTTCCAACACGGGAAAAAGCAGCCTCACTAGGACTTCCAAGAGCGATTATTAATGAATTTTTAAAAATGAGCTGAAGTTGCCTTCTTTTAAAATTCAAATCGTTTATGAAATAAAAAAAAGTTAAATTGGTTTACACAAACATTTTTGTAAAACCATATTTAAGCATTTTTGCACTAAAAATCGCATTTTCTGGGCAACGGGGCTCATTTTTACTAACGTTAACCCTTATGTAAATGGCAAGGTACCCGGGTACCTTTAGCGTTTTGATCTCAATTTTTTTTAAAGAATTAGAGGTTCCACATATTTGAAACTTCTTGAGAACTATTAACTTTTAAATAATTTTAAGTTATCACTATTTTTTTAGGTTAAAAATATTTTAAAAAGGCGTGGTGGACCAATTGTCATCATATACCCTTAACAGCATGGCAAGGTACCCGGGTACCTTTATATATTAAATGTTTAAAAACGATTATTGCAAGTATTTTTTTAGTGAAGTGTTAATAAAATAAAATTAGAGAAAGTTCTTATCTTTCAGATTTAATTAATCTTTAATTTGGTAAAACAAAAACAAACAAAAAAAATATATATCTTTCATTTTCACATACACAAAGAAAAAATAGCATTTGCCTACAAATAAATTTTTATTGATCGCTTTGTGAACAATTTGGGTAAATTGGACAGTTTGTTGGATGCTCATTTCAAATCGGTGGCTTAAGACATCTGGTTCAAGCTTTACGGGTTTTTCTTTGCTTCATACTTTGATCATAAGCTGCGAGCACACGTGAAAACTCCCTACTACGGGAGTAGGGCCGCTTTTTTTATTTTTTTGTAAACCTGAAATTTTTGACATTGAAACTTCAAAATCTTCTTCAAGCACATTGTTTATTACAGAATTGGCTGATGACTTGATAACTGTTGGAATTTTGATGCGTTGCGTAATGGTTTCCTTGCACAATTTGAAGCTTAGCTCTTTCAAAAATTGTCTACGACGATCTGTGAAACGCAATTGTGTATAGTTTTCCATATATATTATAAAAGATGCTAATGCTGCTACATCTATAGTATAATAAAAAAGTGATAGTGGCCATCGATTTGTTGTGCGTTTGCAGGAACGTTCGCCTAACAGTTTGTCCCTATTGTTAACTCCTCCTCTGGCTTTATTATAATATGTAATGACTTCTGGTTTAGCAACAAGAGTTGATGCTGCATTAGGCTTTACTTGCATAGTTGATAACATAACTAGAGCCTTCTTCCTTTTCAGTACATAAGAGCACAGTGATGCATCTTTGATATAGGCAAAGTTTAAAGTCTGCATTTGTCTAAAAAAAAATCTTAAATATAAAATTAAACAACACAAAAAAATTCTTGCTTATCTAATGTTATACAACCAAAAAATAAAACCATGTAAAGCACAAACTTTATGTGGCTGCATATTCTCTGGCAGAAACCGTTTGTTGTTTTTACTGTTCCCATAAGTGTTAAGTTCCATGAACTTAAAGTTTTTGCTAGCTCTAAGGATTTAAAAAATTATCAGTAGCTACATTTCTTCCTGAGTTTTTGTATGGCAAAACCCGATCTAAAACCGCTCTTTCACCTATATTTGTTTGACGCTTGCCTTCTGATGGTTTACCAATGTATAACTTTCCATGCAAAGAATAACAGTTTAATGCATCGCAAGCCCAAAAAATTTTGATGCGTAAGGCAGGTACGTCCACGATATCCAGAAGGTTTGTAACTCTGATGCAAATTCTCATTCAGCATCTTTCAAATATCTCTAAAAGCAGCAGCTTTATCAGTTTATGCACATATCTTTGAAAAAAATATAGGTTTCCAATACTATTTCCATATAGGTACCCGGGTACCTTGCCATGCTGATAAGGGTGTTTTTTTTGCCATTCACATAAGGGTTAACAGGCAAAAATCTCGTTATCTGTCGCTTAAAACTCGCAACTCTTGATTGAAACATCGAAAATAATTGCATTACCCTAGGGTAACTGGTTGGTGTTCCTTATCCACACCTTATCCCCCTAACAGGGTTTTCATATCAAGTTTAATTTTTTTCATTTTTTTTTTGTCGCTTGCACAGCTTCCAGGGTGCTTCTACAAAGGTAAAATATTAGACCGAACCTAACTCATTTTTTTTGCAAACCTTTTCCTAAAACATATAAAAAAATTTATAAAAATAAATAAATTCGGGGTTTCAAAAGGCCAATGTGAAGGTACCTAAGATTCAACACAGCTGAATACAGCACTCTTACTTGTAATTCCCAGCTCTTTTTTCTTTTATTTCAAAGCCATTCCAAGGATACAACGTTTTATAAAAATTTTATTTTTGTGAAGCAACTGTTTAAACAACAGATTTTAAAATTTCTTTTTTACATATGTTAAATGAATTTTTACATGCGAATGTTTTTCTTACATTAAAATATTCGTTGTTCCTTTTATTACATTTTGATGTGGATTTTTCATTGAATGCATTTTCTTGCAAATTTAATTGTCAAAATTATACTTGCCCTTATGGTTACTTCTTATTTGTGCAGAATTTTCAATTTTACTTTTATTATTGTCGTTTAAAAGAAAATAATTTTTTAATTCTGTTTACATGCATGTGTGCAAATAAATATGAAAACACAAATACATAATAATAAAAATTTTTTTATTGAATAACTTTTATGGTATAATTGAAAATACTGTATTTTTTCTACGTAATTAAAAAATTATAAAAAAACACAGCTGGTGGAACCCGCTACTCTGGTCAGCGAGCAGTAGCATGTGGCGTTTAGGTGCAGCCTGTCTTTTGGAGAGATATCCCAGCCTCCAAAGGCAGTACTTTATCCTACGAGGCCTTCGATTGGTGAGGTTACCCAACCATCGCAACCTCGTTACTCTTAAAACCTACTATTGAAGAGGAAATCCGGCCTTCAATATCGGACTTTCTTGGCTATTGTAGTATTTGCCGCAATGCTAAAGCCACGTTGATAGAATTAAATCAGAGAGGTAACCCAGTTTCTTATTATATAATCTTACCGTTAACTGCCGATATCCAACTGAATGTAATTTAAATTACCTTAATTTCCTTAGAAATTAAAAAAAACAGCAATAAAACTACTTTTAATTCTTATCACCCTTCAGGCCAAAAGTTTTTTAAAAGTAGCAGATGAAATTTTTATTTTTGCTTTAATGGTGTATAATAGAATATGTATTACGGATTTTTCCTCTTTTAACCGTTAAGTTCCCAATTTTTTAAAATTCAAAACAAGTTGATCCTTCACATCAGCAGGGGGTAACACAAGTCCAAATTTCAGGTCTCAAGCCTTAGATGTTTGGGCTGCAAGACGACGAATTTTTTTTTTCTTTCAGGAAAAAGTATTTTGTGGTTTTGGCTTTAAAAGCCAATTGCATGTTTGTTATGATATATTACTTTATTCATAAATTTCTTAGCTAGCTCCATTGTTTAAACCCTTGCACTGCTCTTAAGCTCTTTGCTAACATGTGTGGCTTGTTTTCATATCCTTTATAAATCGAATTTAAACTTAAAATAGCAATAAAAATTCCATTTTTATAGTTTTTATTTTGGAAATTACTTTATTTTGTGTACAAATCGTGACACTAACTAAAAATATTTATTAATTAAAACAACTATGAATCTTCATATGCATGTGCATGTATTTTAAATAATCTGTACTTTATTCAAGCCACGTATTTAAGAAACGATTTTATGTGGTTAGTAAAATTACAACGAAATGTGGTAGTTTTGGCAAAAAAATGCATATATTTAGGAAAGTTATTTAATTCAAAGAAATTTGTCTGATAAACATAAAATTTACATACTTTGTATTAAATAAAAATTAATATTCTAGTATGCCTTTTAATTTAGTTAATTTAAAGGCTGCAATGGTTTTATTCTTAGTCTTGCATTAATTACTTATAACTTGCCAAATAATTTTGTTTAAGTTAATTGCTTTTTGTGTTAGTTGTAAAAAGTATTTAAAAAATTACGAAATATGAATTCTAAAGTTTTATTAATATGATGGAATTTTTTGAGAAAAAGTTTTCTTGTCTAGAAGTAAGAAATAAATCTAACGTTTTCCCCTTAAACAAACTGAATGGCTAAAAAATGTACTTTTTGGCAAAATACAAAAGAAGTAAGCTTTTTACAAGTTTTCCCAGTACTATGTGTTAGTTTTGTTTATGTTGTAAGACAATATTGCCTTGGGCTTCTTCTATACACAGTTTGTCATGGACGTTATTAGTTAGAACATTTTTTTTTGTAAATAATTTACCCAAATATTTTGATTGCTTATCCAGTCATTTCTTTCTTTTATTGATGACAATTTTGTCGAATAATTATATATCCACCTATCAAAATAGGATGACGGGGGTAAAAAAGCTAACAATTTAATATACATATCGTTTGAGGGCATTTGCTAATGAAATCTTAGGTCACTTAATATCTTTTGCTTAAAAAATTATTGCCAAAAGCCTAAGTGATGATGTTGAAAAATGTTTCCTATTACATTCAAATAAAGTGCTGATTTCTACTATCAGCTAGTATGTTTCGTGGGTATAAGCAAAAGTTTCAAGAGAAGAAAAGAACAAAAAAAATGACAATGCTGGCTATATACATACATATGTGTGAACACATGAGAAATTAAAAAACAAAATTTTTTTCTCCCGTTTTTTTTTTCAGCATAAGCCCAGAAATAAAAGCAAGTTATATATTAAAAGAAATATTATTTAAAGAAGATTTTTTTCTAAAACAATTTTGCCAAATTAATGCAAATATGTCTTTAGAATATATTAAAATATATAATATCTTAAATTTTAAACGGCCTATAGATCTTTTTTAGACTTACAATTTTAAAAGATTAAAAAATGAAATATACCTTTTGATTACTTAATTGCCTTTCTACTTCAATCGAGGTTTATAATTCCATACACCCAGCATCATCTCAAAAATGCAAAAAAAAAACCCAAAATTAAAAAAAAAAATATATTTCTGTAAACTTTTTTACCTTCTTAACTCAATCGGGGTCATAATATTAAAACTATCAAGAGTATCCATTATGGAAAAAAGTGCTTTTTGACCAGCTTTCTGAATTTCGATCTGAATATGGTTCAATAGTCTTTAGCTTCATATTTATGGGATCATAATCCAAAAATTTAAAAAAAAATAGAGTAAGTGCGAGTATTGGGGTATACCTATTTGTTTTTGGATTGCCACACTTTTAATTTTGTGACGATTTAGACACCATTTAACTATAAACGTGGTACATGTGTTAAGCTTCTACGAAACTATTTGCGAAAAATATTTAACCAAAAATATTTCAGAAAATACCGCAAGTTCTATAGAACACTTTATTTTTAAATGTTATTTTATGTAAAATAATATTTATGGTAATTTTACAGTTCTTGTGAAGGTAATGTGGTTCGCCATATCAACAGCTGGCAGAAACTATACCACAATAGCCGCACTTAAGTTTGGTGGAAATATTTATGTATTTTAAGAAAAGTCTGAATTATATAAAGCCACTGCACAAATTTTTCGCTTGTTTGGTACTTGCCAATTGCCTTAATCCCAAATTTTTAATTTTTGAAAAATACCTTTAAGGAAAAACCTGTGTTCTCCCAAAATGAATTTCAAATATTAATTAAAATAATGCTTTCTTAATTTTCTGAGAGCCGCAACCTATTTAGCTTGTTTCTGTTACTTTTATGTTATTAGCCTAAGAGAATACTTACTATACCACATTACCAGCCTATGCCACTTTAACCGCACTTACTCTACCAAAATGTGGAAGTAAAACTGAGCCCTAAGTAGTAAAAAACAAAACCAGCATTAAATTTTTTACTACAAGCACATAGGGTGCCAAAAACTTATGTATATTCAGACAAAATCTAAAATTTGCTTCTTTTAATATGTAATTTTGTCTGCGTATCTTAAACTTCAAACTAATTGAATCAAAACCTTACCCGGATCTCCCGAAATTCCAAATCTTTATGTTGGGGTGAAAACTTTATTTGGTTTATTTCGTAACTAATCAGTTTTCTAAATATGTTATTTGTGTTAGTCCACTGTGCTAACACATAAATTTTAGATGCAGATTAAGAGTTATTTCAACAATTTTAATAGTATGTAATAACATTTTTAAATTAAATACAAATGTTTTAGCCACAAACTTTTAGCCTACAAACAAATTAAATTATTTCTACTTAATTAAATTCTATATCCTTTTTATCATGTTAACATTAAAATAATATTAACTTTGTTACAACATTACTTTCATTTTATTTGTGATTGCCCATGTATTTTTGATTAAAATCAAACAATCGTAAAAGCATATATTTAAATGTACATAAGTTCAATAGAAACATTTTAATAAAAATTAAATAAAAAAAAATATTTAAATACATATATATAAAAATTTAAATATAAAATTAACTTAACAATTAAAGTTGAGAAAATTTGTGCTTTATGTAAGTACAAACATTTATATATACGCAATACGTTAAACTATATATTTGGTTTAATGTTTACTACATCTAACATATGCTGCTTTGTACATGCTAACACGCATACATCAACAATTTTATAATACATACTTAGAGGTGTTTTTACTTTAGTTTTGCTCATGCTAAATGTAATAAAATATTATCTCGATTCAATACCTTGTTACATTCCGACTATGTACGTAGGCTTAGCTGTAGTTTATAAATATATAATTATTTCATTTATATCTACTTACCTGTTAACGTGCTTGTTGATTAAATTACTGTTAAGCCAATAAACAAAGCAAATTAAGGTGCTGTTAAAAGATATAAATATAAAGAATAGGAAGATGTTGTTCAGAAAGTATTTTTAAAAAGGATGTGGGATTAAAGAATTATTCTTAAACCACGTCGACTTTTAGCAATTAGAGGTATTTTTTATGATCTTACAACTGATTAACTAAAATGATTATATCTTTGTAAAAAGGGAGCGCCTTTTCTTAACGCTGCAATCTTAAGTTGGTATGTCCTTATTATACCCATCACAAAATGATTGTAATACATACTTTAATTTGTCATTCTTTTCGTAACATCTGTTATATGCATTCGTGACCCCATAAAGTATCATAAAGTATATCATTACCTGAAAGGCAAAATAGCTTAACTAACAAAAAAGCCGAAAGCAACATTATTGAGTATATAACTTATAGGGTTTGTTGTAAGTTAAGTTTGTCTATATGCATTTCATTATTTCTTACACCAAACTATCAATAGACTTTAACCAAATTCCAAAAAGACCTCATGAATATTTTCTGCCATTATATAATAACGTTTAAGGGTTATTTTAAGAACCCAGCAAACCAATTTTCTCCATGTTGTTTTAATTTTATTTTTCCCTTTTACATTTGAATAACCATTGATTATTAATACATTTTTTATTTGGGCTACTGAAGACAAAACCTTTCCATATTACAACAATTTTAAAAGGTTATTCAGGATTTGATCCCATTTTTTTGTTTCTGCCGTAAAATTTTAAAAAATTTACTTATTTGGTTTTGCACAAAAGCAGACGATATATTTAGGATCCTAATGGATAGGGAAGTCGGTTAAGCTATATTCGTCTGCGTTTAAGTTTGCCTGCTGAAATTAAGTATCTGGAGCTAAGTCAAAATAAATGGAAAAAAATTAATCTCAAAGTGTCAGAAATATAATCCTAGGCAAAACGTTTATTAAAATCAGTTTGATTGGTTTACTATGGGCCGGAATATGGGAAAAAAGCTTAAAATTACTCATTTTAAAGGACATAATCCATGCATATATATAATTATGTACTATATAGGTATATATCAGAAAATATATCCACAGCTGTTACAAAATTTATCACAAATAGTTTAAGGGTAGTGACCTAAAGTCTTTTTGGATAAAATCAAGGGAAGTGGTATTTCCTCTTTTAAATTGCAAAAATTTTAAGAAATTTTTTATGCGCTTAATCTCACAAAGTAGTTCCAGTGTTAACTCAAGAAAATTTCTAAACTTTAATATCGTACTATTGTCCAAAGCTTGACGTATATATAACAACATTTGAATCCTACAAAATTTCTGCTGTACATGTTACTTTAGAAAAGCCGACAGTCACGACCAATGTAGCAAATACATTGAAGATTGTTTTAATCCTACTGAAATTTTCTGTATAAATTTTTAAAGTTCTAACCACAATAAGATGGAAACAATTTACCATTTGGCAGACCCGGTTCACCGTGTTGCTGTCGATATACGGCCAGAAATATTGGTCAATATCATCATTGAACCTTTAGATTAGACTACATCCGAGCAAACTGTGAAAGTAATATGTCAGAAGTCAAGTAATAATGTTAAGTATTAATGTCTATTTAAAAAACTCGACTTTGGTTTATTCTTTTTTGAAACTCTATATCTAAGAGCTACCCCCAAAACAAGACCGGTTTTCAGCCTTTGTTTGTTCCTCAGCATATACCGGTGTAAAGAAAGTTTCTGAACAAATATGAACTATATAATCCCCAACCATATTTTTGTTGCTCAAATCCACTTCAAAGAACTAGTTTCGCGCATATTTTCTCTTTCTCTAATGTCAACATTTACCTAAAGCAAAACCCCTGGCTAGGGTTGCTTCCCCCTGGTCGTCAAAGGTTTAAGAGGTGGAAAATGGAAAAGTTTGAGGGATTTAGTCAGCATCGCAGAATTTTTGTGCATTTTAAGTGTTATTTTTGTTGTATTTGTGCATTAGAAAATAAACACACAAGAAATTAACACAAAAGTATTAGAGTATAATACATTTTAAGTTCCATATCCATTGTTTTTTTATTATGGAAGCTTTATCAGTTAAAATTTATTTTGCACCCACTGACACAAGCTTTCCGCAGGGAAAAAACAAAAAAATTCATATGCATAAAAGTTTAAGCAAAGCTACACTAAAATATTATTTTTATGTTGATATCTGTTGTGGTGGCAGTTGGTTAAACTGTTAAATTAGTCCTAGTAAACGTTTTACATTTTTACAAAAGCACATGACGAGTATTTGTTCAACATAAATGTCACGTATTCTATTGAAAAATTATATCCTTGGCGTAAGCTAACCAGGGTTTGTGTTTTAAAATTGACAAAATGAAAAAAAAACTTTTGAGTAATTTATTTTAACACTTATGTATAAAAAAACATTTCAGTTGTGTAAATGCAAGTAAATAAATAAAACAATCGTTGTATCAATATGAACACACGCAAACGTATGAAGCAACGTAACAAACAACTGTTCTGTATTTGTGTATTAAAAATATATTTGTTTTTGCTATTTGGTTATATTGGAATTGCAGAAAAAAATATGTGAATATTTGTAAAAAAAAATATTTTTTTAAATTGAATTAAATTAAATTTTGATTGCAAAATTTTTTTTTTTTTTTTGTTTCATATATTTATTATTGAATCTTCGCCTGTGGCGAACTAACAATAAGTGTTCAAATCTTAAAACTAGGTAGTTAATATAAGTCTAGCCAGTGCCAGACTAAAATTTAAGTTCTCATATTAATTATCAAGCTTCATATAAGCGCAATAGTATCCCTCCTTTTCAGGCGGGTGTGCCCACTATGTTGCAGGATGTTTCGGGCGAGCGGATTTGGGTGAGCTTCCAGCTTATTTAAATACTTGTCCACATAGTTCAGGATTTCGCATTTAACTAGTGGAACTAGTAGATCCTTGTGGATGTTGCTGTTTTTAACATACCAAGGAGCACCAGTTATCATTCATAGGATTTTGTTTTGCCTGCGTTGAATTTTTTCTATGTTGGATGCGGAAGCAGTGCCCCATAATTGTATACCGTAGCACCAAATTGGTTTCAAAATCGATTTGTAGAGTAGAAGTTTACAATCAAGACGAAGCACAGAGTTTCTGCCGATTGGCCAATGAATTTGTGTAGCTTTAAGTTTCATTTGCGTCAACTTCACATCTATATGAGGCTTCCATGTGAGGCGGCGGTCTAGGTGAATACCAAGATATTTTGTCTCGGTTCGTTGAGGCACCATATGGTTGTTAATAAGAATTGGAGAGCACGTTTCTTTGCGTAAAGTAAAAGTTACGTGGGTACATTTTTGTTCATTTATTTTTATTCCCCATAACTTTGCCCATTTTTCAACTTGGGTTACGTGTTGCTGCAATTGGTTTGAAGCCTCTTTAGGGTCTTTATGAATACTAAGAAAAGCAGTATCATCAGCAAATGTCGACGTGTGTGTAAAACTATTGGTTGGCATATCTGCTGTGTAAAGCAAGTACAGAACTGGACCTAGTATACTCCCTTGAGGTACACCAGCCCCTATTGTTTGAGAAGAACTTATTTGGTTTCCCTCTTTGATTTTAAACTGTCGACCGGTTATGTACTTTTCTAGTAGGTTGAAAATATTAGCTGGAAGGTTTAGCTTTAGTTTGTTTAACAGGCCTTCGTGCCATACTTTATCGAAAGCTTGAGAGATTGCCAAATGTATATCAAATATTTTCAGTCACATCTAATATATTAACAATATCTTTTAAAATCTCATTTTTCAGAAATTATCCTTTAAATTATATATTAGATAAAAGAATAAACATATAATATTACTTATATTAATGTCTTTTTTGCTTAAATATTACATACATACATATAATAAAATATTAACGTAAAAATGGAAAATTTTAAATAAATTATTAAATTATATTTCTAATACAAATCCTTGGTTGTGTAATTACATATGTGCTCAAATAAAATACAATAAAACTGATATAAAGGCTTTCTAATTTATATAGACGGTAAACACATAAAGCTTAATTTTAAACAAAAGAAAAGACAATAGGGGTAATCACTTTTTAATTTCTTTTATTGTCAACGACAAATTGATAGAAATTATTAAAGATCATTTTGCACCGTGCCATGTGTGAGTTATATGTTAATTTTTATTGCAAAATGATCTTTAATAATTTCTATCAATTTGTCGTTGACAATAAAAGAAATTAAAAAGTGATTACCCCTATTGTATGATATACAATAATAAAAAGCGTTTCGTTCCATCTGAGAGATGGACAAATGCTTGTCCGTTAGTCAAGTGTTGCCAAAGAGACTTTTAATGGAAAAAAGCATAGTTTATATGAAAAATAAACTTCGTCCTAACTTACAAAATAAAAACAGAAGGAAAACACTGATACCGTATACTTTTCTCTGTTACATGTAAGTTAAATAGGTGATGTTTACAACCATATACACTACTACCGTTCAAAGAGTACTGATGATGAAATTGCGTAGCTGCTTTCGAAAATGCATTCTACTCGGCTAGTAGCGGTAGAAGAATCAGCTTTTTTCAAATTGAAAGTTTCTTTCAACATTAACGGAATAATAATAATTTCTTCTAATAAAAAAAGAAATTATATGAACTAAAGCCAAACTAAAAATCAAAAATTTGTATTAAAAACAATTAGTTCAACAATAAATAAAAATTAACATATAACTCACACATGGCACGGTGCAAAATGATCTTTAATAATTTCTATCAATTTGTCGTTGACAATAAAAGAAATTAAAAAGTGATTACCCCTATTGTATGATATACAATAATGAAAAGCGTTTCGTTCCATCTGAGAGATGGACAAATGCTTGTCCGTTAGTCAAGTGTTGCCAAAGAGACTTTTAATGGAAAAAAGCATAGTTTATATGAAAAATAAACTTCGTCCTAACTTACAAAATAAAAACAGAAGGAAAACACTGATACCGTATACTTTTCTCTGTTACATGTAAGTTAAATAGGTGATGTTTACAACCATATACACTACTACCGTTCAAAGAGTACTGATGATGAAATTGCGTAGCTGCTTTCGAAAATGCATTCTACTCGGCTAGTAGCGGTAGAAGAATCAGCTTTTTTCAAATTGAAAGTTTCTTTCAACATTAACGGAATAATAATAATTTCTTCTTATAAAAAAAGAAATTATATGAACTAAAGCCAAACTAAAAATCAAAAATTTGTATTAAAAACAATTAGTTCAACAATAAATAAAAATTAACAAAAGAATTAAGTTTAAAAAAAATATGAAAACTAAAATTGTAAAAAATAAATAAAAAAATTGTTTGTGGATTTTTTATAAACTTATTTGTTATTCGAAGTTAGCTTTTTACTTTTATAGTTATAATAATTCTTTAATGTTCTTTAACACTATCAAGCAGTTTCTTTTATATCTTTTATTTAATTTAAAACGCATATTTTTTTTTTTAATAAAAAAGTCAACAATTTTAATTAAGTTATATTCTCTTTTTAACGAAAACTTTTTCACACTTTTTTTGCTTTCGAAGCTGCATAGTACAATTAAGATTATGTAAATTGAAAAAATCTGTAGAAAACCACTGCCAAGGAAAAGTTTTTAAAATAACAGGTGGCAAACCCTTGTCAATCATTGTCACCAACAAAGCATTAGGTAAACCTTAATTACTTGGGTTATCTGGTTGCTTAAATATTTTTTAAGATTTTTTAAAGTGATATTCTGTTCTGATTCAAGTAATTTTTAAAATTATGTATACTATGGGAATTAAGTTTAAAAGTAATAAGATGATAATGAATGAATTTTACAAAAAAAAAAACATCATATCTGAACAGAATAGCATTTTGATCACGCCCTTAAATAATGCGATAGTTTAAAATTATATTCCCTTCAAATTTTACCACTTTTCCTTAGATAAAGTTCGATAAAAAATATTAATATTATTATTAATATTATTATTAATATTATTAATATTGCCATTAGCGATATTTTTGCACTCAAACTCAGCCATAGCACTAAAAGATATTATAACTGCTTAAACAAACGAAATGTGGCCTTTGAACTTAAAATTGGTGTTGCCAAAGTACTACAAAGAAGCATTAAAGCACGTTAAAAAAATAACCTTATTTTCTATACAATTTTTATCCAGAAACTAATTTTCAATAAAAAACCTTGAGGTAGGAAAATACTTTTTCTCTAATCAGTTGATCAAAACCCTCTATGGGGGTCAATGTCCCGCAGTTTCATATCTTTATGCACATCATATAAAAAAATTTCGCCGAAAAATGTAAAAAAAGTACTAAACGTTCAATTAGTTTCATATTTCTAGGGTTTTGGGATTATACTCAAAAATAGTTTAAGGTTTTATAATGTTAAGGAAATTTTTGTGTACAAATAGATTTATTTAAATTTGAAGTATGCTTAAAATTTTTAATGAATATGGCCCCTTATCTTTAAGCTGGAAAGAAAGCAATAATAATATTGAAAACTTACCTTTTGTGCTCTTAGTTGGCTTTCGACCTACTAATGGAAGCCGCATAGGCTTCAAAAGTTTAAAAACAACATTAACGTGTCTTCTGACCCCATCTTGGGCTAAAAAATACAAAAAATGCGTGAAACTTTTCCACAATTTTGATTATTTATATAATAATAATTTAACATATTGAATACATTTCGAAATATATATTTACATCTATTTATTTTTCTAGAAGTTGAAAGAGTACCTTCAAGTACAAAAGATAGTTTTTACCCATTTAATTACCTTTCTTTAAAAAAAAACAACAACATTTTTATATACCCAATGTCTTTTACGTGCCTTTTGAGAAATTTTTCTTCATCTAAATAACTTAAAGTCAAAAAAGTCTCTTTAAGTGCCCAGATAAATTTTTATCTCTTTGTTACCCTCTTTGGTTAAAAACTAAAAAATAAAATTTTTATGAGTTTCAAGGTCTAAAGGGCGTAATTTGAACTGTGTTTGTATTTTAATGTGTCTTATTTGAAAGTGTCAAAATATGATTTTACCTTTTTTATACTTTTTTCTTTTGTGTCCAAACCTTTTAAAAGTCCCAAAAACTCTTTCATATTTTTTCGAGATCTGTCAAATGCAATTCTAATTATATTTTTTATCTCTTTTAATCTAGAGGTTACAAAAAGTGCACTTAAAGTACCAAAATATAATTTTACCCTTTTTTGCCGTTTTGGGGCTAAACCTCATTCAAAACCCGAAGAAATCAGTTTTGTTATATGTCTATTTTTTGCGAAATATCAAAAAGAAACCTTTAAGGCACCCACATATAAATTTTTTTTTTATTTTACTGCGTTTATGGTGCGGATATAAAAAGAAATACAGATTAACCATGTACCAAGGTATGTATAAATCTTTACCTACAACATTTATGCATTAATGATTCATGAACTGCGTTTAACATTAACAAACCCATATACATAAATGCCACAAAATTTTGCGGAAATTTTTTTAATGCACTAACAAATAAAGAGCATTTGGTCTTACCTTCATGCAGACATTTAGGCTACAACTGTTAAACATTTTTAACAGCCCAAAGAATGTGAATTCCTTATCCCCTTTTACCACAAAACACAACAACACAAATTCGTTTTATTTAAATCTTAAGACCTAGTCAAACTGCATAACAAATTTTTTCCTTTTCAATGTAAAGTCACCGAAGGAACAAAACCAAATAACGTGTATAAAATGTTGGTTTTATTATTCTGGTTTGCTGTATGGTAAAATTTTTTTAGCATTAATTGAATGCCAAGCATTGCTGAAACAAAAGCCTGCATAAAGCAGTCTCACAAAACGTATTAAGCGTTTTTCTGTGAAAGTTCAAAATCTTGTTGGCGCATTTATTTTAACTTTGATAAGCTATTACAGGTGGATTTAACAAAAAGCCAAAATTGAAGGTTTCATTTGCTTCCGATGAGACGCAACAACATTGGCAAAGGGAGGAGTTTGACAAGAGTTTGTTCGGTAAGGTTTTAGGGTTTCTTTAAAAGTTTCTTACAAAAAAAAAATAAATAAAAAATTCAGCTGCGACTGGTGTAAGCACCTTATCTTTTTATAAATTAAAATTGTTTAAATTTGTATTATTTAAGTATTTCGATCAACTCGTTATCACTCCATGAGTTAATTTAAACACGTCCGGGACTAAAATCGATCCTTAAGGACTTTCGAAAACATTGAACTGGTTGAAAGCCGCTTATTTGAAAACCACAATTTTTAATACGAAAAAGAGCAACCTAACTGGGCTTTTTAAAAGCGATTATTCATAAAATTTTAAAAAAGAATTAAGGTTCCATCCGTTTAAAATTTAAATTGTTAAAGAACTGAAAGAAAGTGATTTTGATTTACCCAAAAAATTATTGTGAAACGATGTTGGAGCGTTTTCGTTCTAACATTTTTTGGAACAACGAGGCTCATTTTTAGTTAATTGGCCATGTCATCAAGCTAACCTATCGTAACTGGTCTCCAAAAACCCAAAACCTTTAAATGAAATTTCAATGATAATTTTTCGAAAATTCTTGAGGTCAGGCGATGACTGTCAAAGCTGAAAGCTCTCGTTGCAAGATTACGAAGGTATTTTTGCCAAATCTGTAACCTCATCTATTGCTTATTAGAAATGTGTTTTTTACAAGATGGGGGGACTGCACAAACAGCCAGAGCTTCCAATAATTTGTTTCGGTAAAATTTGCCCCAAAAACTGATCAGTCGATTTGGAGACATCCAATGGCCGCAGAGGTTGTCGGATCTAATCGTAAATAATAATAATCATCAATCTCTTGTGGCTTCAAATTATTCGTTAAGAAATCAGCTCAATTAAACCGAGTTTACTGCAGAGTGTGGTGCAGAATTTAAGGCTCTGTTTATAACAGTGTGTTCAGTGTGGCGGAAGACATCTGGATGGCATACCTTAAAAAAATCTGCAATTCCATTCAATCGTTCAATGATTTTTATTGAACGTTGTGTTAATTATTAAATTTTTTATTTGAGTTTAAAAATCTAAATCTGCCACCAGACGCCCTGTATAAGGACAAAATTTAACCCCTTAAAAATTAAAAAAAAATGTCAATATGAAAACACCTTAAACAGTCCCTATAGCTTAAATTAGGTCAGGTTTAATTAAGATTTTGCCATTGTAGTTTTATTTATTGTCGCTCATCTTTCTTGAGATTTATTTAAATAAACTATTACATTTCAATATAAAATATCAAGCTAAAATTCCTTGATATATTTCACACAACACCTATCAACCACAGTGTTAAATTTTCTTTCACAAATGTCAATAATTTCAAAGTTTTGATGTCAAGATAGAAAATTTGGTTAACTGCCTATTTCATGCATCGCCTTAATACACCTATAAAGCAGGCTTGTGGTATTGAACGAGCTTGCATAATTTCGAAGAAGATTTTTGGTTTGACTGCGAAAGATTTTAAGTATAAGTTGACGGTGTCCTTGGCAAATTATTCCATTAATGATACAAATTAAAAAAACGATAGAGAAAAAAAACTCATATGTTTGCATCAGTTTTAAGACATTGAAAAGCAAAAAAATTATGCAGACTCAGGCGTTGACTGTGAATTATATACTTAACCAATTAAGCCTTTACGCTTATATGCTAATAAGTTTAGCAATGAACTACTTTTATTTTTTAATTTGCTTTAATATTTTTTTCTTAAGCCAACATGGTATACAAAACAAAACACAAAACCTTTTACAAAGTCTTCTTAAACGTGTTGTAGCTAAATTAAAAAAAAAATTATCACAAAAAAAATTTTAATCTAAGCTCAAGCAAAAACTATTGCACTTCCAAAATTATGCCAGAAAAAGTATAACAAATATTTCCAAGGATCACTTTTCAACATGTACTTAAAAATTATAAAAATATGCAATTGAAATAATAACACGGAAACATGTGATACCCTAATTCAAATCAAGCCTAATTGGATTGCTTCAACAAATCAAGCAAAAAAAAATTTTTTCAATATAATATTTAACATTTAAAAACAAAGTGTTTCGGTGGCCTTGTGGAGGCATTCTAGTGCTGCCATGCAGAGAGTCCCTGGTTCAAATCCCAAGTACAGAAAAAGAAATTTTTTTAATTATATATATTAAGTATCTCTAAAATGATAATAAAATAATAATAAAAATAAAACTTCTTCTTTAATAAATTTTTAAACTATAAATTTTGAGTATCTTAAATATAAAAATATAGTATAAAACTTTTCTTGTTTAATAAAGCTCCATAAATCAAAAAAAATAACATTAAGTGTTTGGATTCATCCTGTTTACGCTTCAATACATTTTTTTAAGCTTACAGCAAATACTAAAATCAATAATTTTTTAGACATAATTTCGTTTTAAGTAGGAAAAGTCGTACTTGGTTTTAGAAATTTCGGACTCGGCTTAAGAAAATGCCCACTCACCGTACTTTGGTTTGATTGAAGTGAAGCTTATTTTGTTTTTTTGCGTTCACATTTCAATATACGAAGAGAAAAAAAATATTTTAAAAAATAAACGGACCCGTGTCTGACATTTTTTCGATATTTCGAAAAGGAAGTTGAGAACCATATTTTGCTGCTGTCTGCGTCAACTATATAATTTATTAACCCAAAAAAAATTATATATTTTGTTAGCTTTAAGTACTTTTTGTAAGTCCTGGACTATTTAAAATTCATTTAAAAGTCAGACGTCATTCGACAGGTCTCGAAAAAATGAGAACAAACATTTGATACTACTTTGAAATTTACTTTTAAACAAAGGTTTATATTATAACCTGGAACTTTTTTAAGACTTCATATAATAAAATATAAGAAAAAAAACTATGGATCCTTATTAAATACATACCCCCAATAATTATACAAAAAGTACTTTTTTCACAATTTAAATACTTTTCACATAATAACTTCGAAAGTTAAAGTGTGTATAGAAAGTACTTTTTTACATTTTTAAACCCAACTAGGTACTCATGGAGTACCCTTTTAACATTTTTGGTACTTTTTACAATTTTTTAAAATTGTGGCTTCTAATAAATTAAATTTTGATAAGGTGGCGCGCATGTGTCACTTGAGTTGTAGGCGATTTTAATTACCACATATGTATTAATGTAAATTATAAAATTTTGAAAATAATTTAATTCATATCACCTCCCCCCTTGATGACACATTTACGTACTCATATCAATTTTTTTTGTAGCATCTTCATAAAACACCCTTTATATTGGGCAGAACATTTTTGAACCCCATGTAGGCCAGACACTAACTAAGTGGTCAAAAACCACTTTTTACTACTTTGAGACTTTTTAATATTGCCCATTCTTGGTCCAACAATATGAAACTAACGAAGAAGTAAAATAAATTTTCCAGCTTAAAATTATGGGGAAATGTTTTTCTCAAAATCTATCATTATATAAGAACATTTTTTTTTTTTTTTTCATATATTTACTATCGAATCTTCGCCTGTGGCGAACTAACAATAAGTGTTCAAATCTTAAAACTAGGTAGTTAATATAAGTCCAGCCAGTGCCAGACTAAAATTTAAGTTCTCATATTAATTATCAAGCTTCATATAAGCGCAATAGTATCCCTCCTTTTCAGGCGGGTGTGCCCACTATGTTGCAGGATGTTTCGGGCGAGCGGAATTGGGTGAGCTTCCAGCTTATTTAAATACTTGTCCACATAGTTCAGGATTTCGCATTTAACTAGTGGAACTTGTAGATCCTTGTGAATGTTGCTGTTTTTAACATACCAAGGAGCACCAGTTATCATTCTTAGGATTTTGTTTTGCAGTGCCCCATAATTGTATACCGTAGCACCAAATTGGTTTCAGAATCGATTTGTAGAGTAGAAGTTTACAATCAAGACGAAGCACAGAGTTTTTGCCGATTAGCCAATGAATTTGTGTAGCTTTAAGTTTCATTTGCGTCAACTTCGCATCTATATGAGGCTTCCATGTGAGGCGGCGGTCTAGGTGAATACCAAGATATTTTGTCTCGGTTCGTTGAGGCACCATATGGTTGTTAATACGAATTGGAGAGCACGTTTCTTTGCGTAAAGTACAAGTTACGTGGGTACATTTTTGTTCATTTATTTTTATTCCCCATAACTTTGCCCATTTTTCAACTTGGGTTACGTGTTGCCGCAATTGGTTTGAAGCCTCTTTAGGGTCTTTATGAATACTAAAAAAAGGACATTTGAATCAAAATATTTTCAAAACGCAGTTTAAAATAACACTTAAATCGAAAATACTTTTTCACAATAAATTCCTATAAAAAATCATCAAAAGTAAAGCGAGTCAAATAAAGCAAATTCATAGTATATATAATCCTTTGTCAGTCAATACGTCTTAATGGATACTGAATATTTATATTGAAAGAAGTTAACATTTAACGTTTATACTAAATAAAAAAAGCTGTTTAAATAATAAACGGTCTTTCTATTGCTATTATCAATTTCTAACTCTTTAGAAGAAATTCATAAAATAATACTAAGTAGACTTAAAAGAAAAAACATGGACCGTTCATTGAACTAAATATTTGTTGAAATAAATATTTTTAATACCAAATCAAAAGAATAAAAACAAGGGTACGAATGAAAAAAAATCATAATTAAACTACTAAACGAAATAAAAGGATATTTTGATAAATACCCCAATTAGTGAAAAACAAAAGGACATAAAAGAACATTAATACGATTTCGTTTAAAAGGATTTTTTTAAAACAAAACAAAGAAGCATTTAGTCAATGTGAATTGTGAAAACTTAAAAAAAAGTTTAAAAAAACTGCGATGCCCTATTAAGTATAAAGTTGTTAAGTCTTCTTATTATAAATTATTTGCCGTGCTCTTTACCAGTTGGTTAAAACTCTTAAGGGAATAACAAATCCGCTGTCAAATAAAGAAATTTAAATTCTCTAAAAGAAAAACGTAATAAGTTTTTGTATAGAAGTTAAAAAAATAAATTTTGTGAATTGCTAGTCCTTCGTTTTAGCTTTATAAAGAAATTTTATGATCAAAAACTTTTCTAAATGCTGAGAATTATTTAAACTTTTTAACTTGAAAAAATTATCTCTTTTTCGGTGGGCTTTTGTCGTTATTATAGCCATATACTACAACCTGATTTAACTTTACCATTATTACTTTTATTACTTAAATTCTTATTTTAAATTTTTCCTAAATAATTTATTCAACCCAATAATTTTTTTTTTTTAAAGAAAAATATTTTAAGATAAACTTAACCAAAACTTAAAAGATTTTACTGATTTACTGATTAACATTACTGAAAACAATTAAGTTTAATTTTAAAAAATTGTAAATTTGAATGAATAATGACTGCAAGGCTTAACATTTATTTATAAAACTTCCATATTAATTCCATATAATGCCAAACTACTGATTCCTTCAGATGCAAGCTCAAACAAAGGGCCGTCAGGCCAATAGTTTGCAATAGTTTTCTAAATAAAAATTAAAAACAGAAAAAAACAAAAAAAAAAAGGTCGGGAAATTTGCTTAAAAGTGGCTTAAAATAGGGTCAAACCAATTTTAAAATTTGTGTATTTACACAAGGTTTAAAATAAGATTTTTAGGCTAAAACTCGTTTATAAATACAACTTTATTGAAATTTGCTTATTAAAGGTTTAAAATTCTATTTAAATGTTTATGAATACAGCCGTTTGTTTTTGAATAAATCAATAAACTCAGTATAAATTTAATTAGTTCATACAAAGACGCCTACGCAGATGCCAAACTCAAGCAAAAAACGGTGTTTTTAATAAAATATACAAAAATTATATTAAATTTTTTAATGAAATGAAAACTAAATCCCCGATAAATAGAGATTGTGTGGTTTTTGTTCCATTAAAAATCCAAATAATTATTTATTCATTTTTAAATATTATTTGAGTGTTGGTTTTACGCACATGTACGTGTTTCAACTACAAGATTTATGAGAACTTATAATACACAACGGAATATGTTTTATGGTACTTATTTATCAGATGTCATCCTTAATTGATTAATTAAAATAAATTATTTTAATTATTATATAATGGAATTTTTATTGTATGGCAAATATTAAACTTATGTGAAATTTCGGTTATTTAATTGCTTTTTATTAAAATAAAGCAAATTAAGTGCAATTTATTGTTAACTTACTCACTAATTAGTAGATTATTAAATTAAAAAAGTTAAATACTGTGCAGACACTAATATAGTGCAATTAAAAAGGAAATGTTTTTGTTTATTCCTTTAACGTTGTAAGTGAAAAGGGTATTATTCGTTTCTGAAGTTGTTGTTAGCGTTTAAAAATAATGATCTAATCCTCACTTTTAAGTAAAGCCATCGGCTTAGAATCGTGTTTTGAGTCAATTTAAATATTTCCGTCCATTCGTCGTGCAAGGTGTCCACTTATTCTTTTGGTAAAGGCAGATGTCGCAGATAAATTTTTTTGCTCAATAATAAAGTCTGTTGTTTGAGGTGATGATTGATCATTTTCTAACATAGCTTTCTTGCAAATTTACCCTTGGAATAAATATCTAGGCACTAGGTACTACTTACTACCTGGAAGTATACCAGCCACTTTTAGCTTAGAACAACATAAGTCTCCCCCTACCTAAGAATAAATTGTCGGTCGTACATGGTGAACCAAAAGGTTACAGAAAAAAAGAGGCAAGTAAAGCTTTAGCCTGATTCAAGGACATTTTTGAAGAAACATATTCGAAGATATATTTAAAAAATATATTTAAATGTATATAGCGCAAAGCAAAACGTCTTCTTATTATATGCTTTTATAGTAATACCAACCCCATCTGTAACCTTATTCGATGGTAACATGTCGTCCTCTAAATCAAAACTGGTAATTGGAAATGCAGCTTGAATAATTATTTATTTAATTAGGCCGGTTTTGAAACCGACTTATAGGCCTATTAGTTTTAACTTTAAAAGACTTATTCCAAAACTTACAGGCCATTTTACTTATGCTGCTTAAATTTTTATTTGCGTAATTTAAAAACCAAAAAATTAGATATTCTCTTAGGATAGATCATAAGGATGTTATTTACTTACTTTTTCAAATCCACTACCAAAAAACCCAAGTATTTTATTTTTTTGTTAATATAACATAAAAATATTTGTTTTTTATAGCTGTTTGTTATCTTGTATGTAAATGAATTTATACATATTTGTAAGGAAAAAATTTTATATGCTTTTTATTACAATATTATGCCATTATATAAGTTAGTAGTTCATGTTAGCTCTTACTATTGCATATGATAATTTTATTTAGAAACAGAGGAATTTTTCTTTACTATAAAAAAACATAATTCCACTATCGAAAGGAAACAAAATGATATGCAAATTAACATCTTATGAGGAAAAACATATTCAAGAAATTCCTTTTCTGTTGATATAAACGGCCTTGAAACAAGGTAATTACTTATTTACATTTTTGGCAACAAATTACCATAAAACCAAACACAAATTTGCATTTGAATAACCAAATAGTTTATTAAAACTAAAAAATATTTCCTTATATGCATGTAAAAAAACACAATTTAAGATGTTTTCCTATTATATTGGGTTGACTCTATTTAGTTTTGCTTAAGTTAATGAAATTTAAATTTTCATTACGATATTAAGTTGTTTCTGTTTTCTTAAATATAAATTTGTACTAAAAAGTAGTTTTTTCCACAAATTTTATAAACAGTATGTTTCATCTTCTGTTATAGCTACTTTTGTAATAAGGAAATAGCTTTGTATTTTTACTGTTATTTACTGTTGTAAAGAAAACGTAAATAGTTTTCTTATTCAAACCTACTAAAAAAACTTTCTTGAGTATTTCGTTAAGAAAAAAATGCTTTCATTTGAAGTCGCTTTGTGGCAACGACTTTTCCTTCCTTTTTAAAGATGTTAAACTGTTAAAAGATAATAAGGGTGTTTAAAAGTCAAAGCAATCTTATTTCTAGTTGTTTTTATCTTATCTATGCTTTTTTTCTCTCTTAAAAAAAATAAAAAGATTCGAAAGGAAGAAATAAAAATATATTTGATTTTGTAATATTGTTTATGTAATTATAGTTAAGATATCATTTCGACAACTTGAAAGATAAAAAATTAGCGTAGAAAAGTAAATATTTACTCTTAACCTTTATAATAAAAAAAACTGATGTCCAATAAACCTTTAGTAGAAATTCAAATGTTAAGTAACTGTATATTTAATTGTTTTTTTTGTTACATTTTTTCAAGAGTTTTCCTAATGATCGAAAACATTTTATATTTATACTCATCCATAAGGAGCATACATATTTCCAAAAGCGCGCCAATGTTTAACATATAAATAACTTACCTTAACCGATGTACTTCGTTATTACTTAAAACCTTGTTTATGTAAGTACCTCCGTACGTATACGCAATATTCAGCTGATATGTGTTAAATTAATTAAGTATACGAGCCTGGTACATACATTTATGTACATATGGGTGGCTATTTACTTCTGTGTTAAAATCACTACGCCTTTTAGTTTTTTTTTTAATTTAACAAGAGCAATCGTATTAAAATTACTTCATGTGTCGATTAAAGCAGACAGGATTGTCTGTCCGACTCGGTATTAAAGTTTTTTTGGCCCCCAAAAAAGGGTTAATTTTACTGTTATTTGATTCAGAATCACAGTTGTGATTAAAATAAAAAAGGAAGTATTTTTAAGATTATATAATTTTCTTTCCTAATTACAAAAAATAGGAAATTGGTAATTTGTTAAACAATTTGGGGATTCACAAGGTGTTCTATTTGTCCTATTGTCATATTGTCATAAAATTTTCACAATGGTTAAAGAACGTTTGCCAACTATTGGACACTCGGCGAAAGTGTATTTGGAGTTGTTGTGACAATTTAATAAGCATCCCAGCAAAAAATAATCGAGATTTTGTAAGCAGTAAATACTATTTCTAGTATACTAATGCGCTTCGCCGCAAGCACTTATCTATTCCCTTAATTAATGCAGTAGTGTATGGCAGTAAATGTAAAACTTTTACCGTTTTACACACTTGCTTACTCAAGTGCATACTAAGAAGCACTACTGTAAGGCAGTGAGTAAAAAAACCATCAGTTTTTCGTCAAGTAACGAACATAATAACTCGGCAAAACATTTATTTCGATTACGCAATAAATTTAAACAACTAAAGAAGCACTAAAATTATATGAATTAACTGGATATTTATAGCGCCTAAATAAGCACTTAACATGAAATGCAACTAACTGGGACATCGCGAACATATATCATGCCATACGTAAGCAGGTTTGTAAGCTTTGCTGTCTTGATATTCCCTTACAAACCTACCTACGGCGAAGCAGCAGTTTTTGCTGGGATATTAAACGACGTAGTATTCTTTAAGAACTATTTTTGCATAAAAGAAAAAAAAAATCATTGTGAAATTTTATAACAATAGGACATAATAGGACACCTTGTGAGTCCCCTAAATAAATTTACGTAATTTATTTATAAAAATTTTGTTTTATTTCTTTCTTTTGAACTGAAATAATTTATGGAAAAAATAACTTTTTGTGCTTGAAATGAATTTCCTATATGAACAAAGAAATAAGTTTAAAAATTTAAACAAAATTAATCTAAATAAAATTTAAACTTTCCTAATTTGAAATTTAAAAAAAAATAAATGCAATATTAACAATTTTTTGTAAAAAAAAAAACTGGGGAAATAAAAGTATTCAATTGAAATAACCTTTATAGAAAAATATTCAAATTAATTTTCAAAAATATTTTAATTTCACAAAATTGTAACAAAATAAAATAGTTTTGAATAAAATTATTTCAATAAATTGATGTAAACGGAAAGGTATAGTCTGTAGCGAAAAAATCTTTATCACTAACATTAGTTTCTTATTCCGATAATTTTTTTGGAACAAACATATCCCCTCATTTTACCTTAAATAGGGGCTCCCAAACAAAACAAATTTTCATATAAAACAAGTTTTCATTACCGCTCCAGCGTACTGCAATGGAATTGAAATAAACGACCAGCTGCCATCAATATTTTATTTTCATAATTTTTTTTGAAACAAAACTACCCCCTATCTTCATTTCCTGTGGCATCATCTATTCAAAATTAAATTTCCTATTAAATTAAAAATTCTTGCCACCTCTTCCAAAATGCTCCCCTTCAGACCAAACCATCTTTCTATCCTTGCTCCCTAAGGAGCCTTTTATATAAAGTTTTAAGAAGTACCAAACGCGTTACAAAAGGAAAGTAAAAGTAAGGAGAAATAACAGTCATTAACTGAATATTGATTGTAATTTTTATTTTTTTATTTAACTAAAAATATAATTCTAAACAACATTGAATATCACTAGAATATTTTAAAGCTTAAAAGAGTTTTTAATAGTTCCAAGATAAAACCAAATGCCATTTTTTTTAAATATGCCCTTGTATATTTCATTTGGAACTAAAAAACTATATTTGTCTAGGAGACAAAAGACTATGTTTTTCTAGAAGGCAAATATAGACTTTTTAAACCTTATCATATTAAAATTACATAGTTCTTGTATTCTTCCAAAAAAAAACAGGAAAAAAAATATTCTGTGTTAACCAAAATTTTAAAAATTATGAAATATGTAATCTTCCTAGTGCTTAAAGGAGAACATTATCCTAAGAGATAGTAATAAAATAAATCATATTTTAAAAAGAAAACAAAAAACTCAACAATTTTAACTTTACAGACAAGCAGAAAGGCAAATGGCGCCAACATATTTTGGTATCAATAAATAAAATTAATTTTAAAAAAAATCATTTTGTAAACAATTTTAAGCCTTAATTTGTACATCATTTATATTTATAAATTTTGTTTGTCATAAAATTTGTTTTCTTACTTGTTACAACCCATAGTTTATTGGGTTTCTATAGAAAGTTTTGTTTTAGCAAATTTTCTTTCTTTAATACTATTAAGGGATTAAAACGGCTTAAAAGCCAAAATATCTAATGGTGTGTATACATTATAATTAACAAGGATTAATTATCCTTTACGTGTTTTCTAATTAGGGAAAAACTTGTGGCAAAGCCTAGAGTTGTGTCTTATAATATTAATTTAATTTGCCATCTGCTTATTGAATAAAACGCTATTAATTGCCCAAGATTGCAGACTGTTTTAGAACTTAAACGGGATTTTAGAATAAATTGTATGCAAACAAGAGTTATTTTCTCTCTCGGTAACCAAAATATCAACAATATAATGTATTTTTAATGAACAATCCTTATGTCAAATATTAGGGTTAAATAATAGTCTTTATATTTTGTTGTATGCCCTCAAGTAAGATTCTTTTACGCAAAGAAATTTAAGCGACAATCTAAACAGTAATTTTAGAATTTAGTTTTCTTACTCATCATTTAAGAAATGTTAATACTTGTGTTAATTTTCTCACAAATTCAAAAGTGTCAGCAAAACTTCTTTATTTGCACAACATTGCTACTACATTTTTCACAACTAAGAATTTTCTTCTCGCAACACAGAACGCCATAGTACGTAAGCAAGTGCAAGTAAATAATTATACAATATTGTCATGGAATTTTAAGCGCTACTATTATTGCAACTTTGTTGCATAATTTAAAGTAATTTTCCTGTTGCCGGAAACCAAATAAAAACATTGTTAACGCAACAGCTTGCTGTCAGGAAACGATACAGATAAGATCGTAAAGAAAAGTAAATAAAAGAAATGTTTCAGCTCTAAATCATTTGGTAGTCGCTTGCGTCATTTTAAACCTGCAATATCTTATTTAATAAAATATAGGTTTTAATACAGAAGAAGGGCATTTTACAAGGTGTTTGCAATTTTTAACTTAAAGCAAGAAAAAATTCGTACTGTCCGCATATCGTATCTTTAACAATTTTAAGGTTCAACGGCTATATTAATCAAAATCATCCTAACGCCTTATGTTCAAAAAAACTTTAACCGGTATTTACCTTAATTTATTATTAGCCAAATTTACTAAATAAAGGGTTTCGACTTTATTGGTCTTGGCGTAATTAAATTAAAACCTCTTGAAGCTTTTAAGATTAAAGCTTTGTTGGACTTATTTTAAGATCTTTTGCCAACAACAATAATATTCAAGCTCAAACACAAAAAAGGTATAAGCAAACAAATTTCTAAAAATTTACTTTTAAAAGGTCCAAAAAATACTGACGACTGTCTTGGTAGCCTAAATTCTTTTTTGAGAAAAAAAAACACTGAACGTCTTTCTTTCACACTCCGCAAGACTAGATACAACAGAGTTTTTCTCACAGAATCTTTTGTCTGAGAAGGAAAATCTGGAAAAAAGGCAAAATCATAGACCATTTAAAGTAAAAACAAAATGTATAGAATGCGAAAGTTTTCTTTAAGTACAACCTAAGCTTCTATTAAAAAATATAGATCCAAAGTTTCTAAAGGACCTGTTATAGCCAAACTGTTTTTTTTTGTAATTCAGAAGCGAAACTGTGGTAAAAACTGACGAAGAAAAATAAAATTATCCCTTTGAAAACCAATTGAATAACATATTCACTTTCAAAACGTGTACTGATATAAGTAAGTTACCGCCCTTTTACCAGCTTTTTAAAAGATAAATTTCATAAAGGATATTAATAATTTGAATGGTCAAAAGCTCCCAGTATTAACAAAGTAAGCAAAAATGCTTCTGGAGCCACCTTGGTTAGGAAAAGAAACACATTGCTAGTTTTTGTGACATATTACGGTTTAAAAACTTCTAGAAAATATGGTAATTTTGCCTAAGATTGAGATGATTTCTAAGCCTGGAACAGATTTTTTTAACTAAAATTCCCAAGGAAAACATAGTTTAAAGAACAGATAAAATATTAAAGAGCCTTTGGGGAAAAGAAATGCTATTCCGCCCTTTTTGATGTCTCTTATTTTTTCAGAAAGTCTGGGCAATGAAAGGAAACTAGCTCACTTCGAAATATTGTTCTAGGACTAATCCTTCTCCTTACTATTAACAACAAACATGCCAAAAAACACTCAAATAAATATGAAAGCACGATGATTTACTGCTTTTCTTAGTTTTCAGAAAATTTTTAAGAGGCGCTGAAAAAAATAATACAAATAAATGGATGAAAAAACACCCTTATATTGCATTTCACTTCTTATTAACAACCAGTGATTCGAAACTTTGAAGAAAAATAACTTGGATTTTACCTAGATTGGTGCCACACATGGAAATTACACAAAAAATTGCCAACATTTAAATACCGAGCAGCTCAAATTCATTGGCATAATGTCACCAACTCTGTGCCTTACCTTGAATGTAATATTTTGCAATTTATTTTGAATTTGAAGTAAATTTTTTCTTATGTTATACTATTAGTAAATATTTAAGTAGTAAAAAAATTTTGGTTAATATTAAAAATGAACTAAAAATTAAAGAAAATAAAAAAAATAACAAAGATATAAGATAGAAGCACTTATACCTTATTCTTAGTTATCTCTTAGTAAACTTTCGTATTTAAACAAAAAATGTTTTGTTATTCCTTTAAATATGATTAAAGTTTATACTAAGAATATTTCTAAGTGACCTTTTGAATATTGTTTGTGCTAAAAAATAATTACAAAAAGATTATAAGCTCTTAAGAAATCTACACTTACTTTAAAAGTAATGAATTAAGATAGCTTCTAAGACGTTACTTAACTTGTTTTTTTTTCTATTTTTTTTAACAAAATGGCAAAGAGAAATTTAAAATTGTTTATTTTTTGCATTTTCTTTTATTTACACAGTTTGTAGTAAATTTTTTTCATTTACAGGATGATTCATAAGGAATAAAGAGCACTTGTAGGAAAATATTTTAATATCTGATAACAAAAGTTGAGATGACATCAAGTAGAATTACTTCAAAAAAAAAAAGAAAATAGTAAATAGAAACTAAACCAATATTTTATTGTGTAATATTTTTTCCTTTAATCCATTTCTTATTTCACATATTTTGTTGTATAATATTTTTTTTTAACCAACTAGATCGTTCACCAACACAAATATGGTCTTGAAACTAACCAAATGTTTGTCTACAAGGAAAAGTTTTACATAAACCGCAATTAAATTGTAACGAGTTAGAAAATCTTTTAGTATGTTTTCTTATAACCCAAACATCTAAAAATTGAAACTTAAAAAAATCTTTGAATTTCAAAGAGTGATTAGTTATATTGAATGTTATTAGTAAATACAAACTGCTTACAGTGATTACAGAAACACAGGATAAATTTTAAAATATTTTTTAAAATATTCTTTAGAGCAGATTTAGTTTTGTTAAAACAGTGATTTAAATGGCTTTTTTAATGCATGTTTCTACCAAAATTAGCCTTTCCTTAAGAAAAAGTCTTTTATTAAATTGGAGTTTTACCTTATTTTTTCAAATTCTGTATTGCGACCCCCTTAGCGGATGGTGTGAGTGGGTAAATATGTTCTAGAAAAATGTTTGCAAGAAAAAATTACTTGGAGTCAGTCCAACTTTTGACCTTTCCACGGGCACCCTGAAAGCTATAGGAAAGAATTGTATACAATTTCCCAAACTTTTTGCAGGAACCTACTTAGACAATAGGGATAAGCATATGTTTGGGAGAGGAAACTAATGGGTGTCGATCGTACACTTTATTTGTCTATGGCCAACACTGGGGAAGCTATGGGCGTCTTAACTTAGTTTGTAGATTTTGTATGGCAACCCCCGTAGGTGATGGAAAGGGTAAGTATGCTCTAAAATTTATCTCCTAAATATTATTTCAATTATCCTAAGCTTTTTATAATTATAGATTTTATAAAACAAATCCTTTTTTTTTTTGCAACCCATATACATCAAATGAACTAATACAATTTTTCATGCGCTTATTTTAATGGTTAAATTGCCTTTAAATAATTACTTACCATCTGCTTATAATGGATTTGTGGCTAATTATGTATTTTATTTAAAACCTTTCGCTTATTTATTAGCTTTAAAAATTGAGACAAAGTTCCTGTTGTTTTCAAAGGCAATTAATTGAGTGGCAACTTAATTGGTTTAAAAACAAAAATTTTTTTAAACGATTCTAAATATTTATTTCATTTTTTTTTGTTTTTTAATCCTTCACATAACAGGCGCGGATTTAGGAAGGGAGCAAAAGCATATTTTCCCCCAAATCGTTTAAAATTGTTTAATTTGTTAATTAAATATAATGAAAGCCATGAAATAAAAGTTTCGTACACACAAAAAAATATCTAAGAAAACTTTACTTAAATCAAGCCATAGCGGTGTCAAAAGTACGGTGAGTACGGTTTTTCTTAAATCAAGTACGAAATTTCTTACTCCAAGTAAAATTTTTCAAGTACAAATTTTTTACTTTTAGCCACAATTTAGCCAAAAAAGGAATGATTTAAAATCGGAACCGTACTAAATGTAAGCCAAAAGAAAGGTTGATTTAAGCCATAAACGGGATTAATTCGAAAATGAAATGTCAATTTTTTGACTTATGGAGCTTTATTAAAGAAGAAGAATTTTATATTTTATACATACTTACAATTAACAATTTAAAAATTTCATTTTTTGTACTTACCGAAGCTGAGATTCGAACCAGGGATTTCTGCACTGCAGTACAAGCGCGTTACCTCTAGGCCACCGAGACACTGTTTTCAAATGTTAAATAATATATTAAAACAACAAGCTTTTTTCTGCTTGATTTGTTGAAGCAATCCGAATAGGCTTAATTTAAGAAAATGTAAGTAACGATCGTACTTAAAAAGATTTTTGATAAATTCAAGAATAAAATTCTTGATTTTAGAAAGTGAGTTTTCTTTCTGTGTACATTTAATTAAACAAATCAATTGCATATTTAAACTTGTGCCATCTATACGGCAATAGTTGACGTGAGTAAATGTTTCTAAACTAAGAAGAATGGAGCCCAAATATATTTTAAAACTATTTTCTTAGAGGTAAAAAATATTTGCGGTGGAATGGAAATTTTATTTTAAAAGCCTAGTTTTGAATGAAAAAATCATTTTGAAGATATTGAAGTATACTACCGAATCGGTAGCTACATACATACACCTAACTGAATCTTTTTTACAGGACTTAAAAACATGTCTGTCAAAGTACGTACTTTTTTATTTAACATCCTTAAACTTCTGTGCCAGCATATTACTATATTTATTGGTTAAGAAATTGTTAATCCCCAACTTGCAGATGGTTTATTAAAATTAAAATAAAAATCGTATACAAACAATTTATATTGAAACTAAATGCCTAAACTTTGCATGGGAAACAAAAATTTAAAATCTATATAGATCGCTCAGAAAATATAATAGAAATTTTAGTAAGATGTGGCCCAAAAATATTTATGCCGTCTTGCAAAAAATATTTATTATTTTTTTAATGCCGGTCAGTAATGCTACGGCTCTACGGCTGAAAGGACACATTCCACCCTTTGCCTTATTTAATCATGGCTAGATCAACCATGACAAAGAACAGGCTTTTTGGCTAAGCAATGTTTTATATACATAATAAAATTTGAATAAGTGCAAAGGTCGTGCTTCAACAGGAAACCATAAATTATTAATTTCATAAACCTATTTTTTGAAATTTTATAAAATAATAATTATTTTTAATGTAGTAAAATTTGTTGTTAAATTTTTTTCAATAGCCACTTTAAATTGTGTGCTTCATTAAGGATTACTCTAAAAAAACCTTGAGCTGGATGCGCGTCTGCACAAAGGGATAAGAGTATATAGTAGTTTGTCATTACGTTTGTAATTTGAAAAAAAACGATCTTATGGGATATATATTTTTGTATCCTTATAGGTTGGGAAGTTTTGTTACCAGAAAGTCAAAAATATTTCTGAGACAATTGTTATTTAAAATCAGCAAAAATCAGTTCTTTATTGACCTAGATATAAGCTAATACCAAAAATAACCCATTTTTGTAGAACAAAATCCTTTCCAATATCCATGCATATCTCAGTAAGTACAGCCATTCTTTCCATAAAATTTTCACGGATACTTTGAGGATTGGAACCTTAATAAGGCAAACAAATTTTTCGAGCAGGAGCAGGGAAATTGGTATCACCTTTCAGATTGCAAAAATGTTTTCAAATATTTCATGCGCTATATCTGAGAAACTATTAAAGCTATATACCTTTAACCTGCTGCAAAGTAGTGCCAGTATAATGCAGATATGACAGAACAAACAAATTAAAAATTTTATAAAATTTAAGATACCCTTTCCCTTAAAAACTATAAGCGCTCTTGACTTTAAATATCGTAGAAAAAGTAATTGTACAACAATGCCTACATTTTGAACAAAAAATCAGTTGGATAGCGGTGGTGGAGAGGAACCCCCCATAAAGTTGAAAAAATTTTACGAAATTGTTGATACGCTATATTTCCGGAAATATAGTAGTTATCAACTTCAAATAACCTACAGAAGTAATTGTACAACAATGACCCCCAAAGGGTAGAGTATAAAGAAATGGAACTGCCGAATGTAGCACTCTTACTTGTTTTTGTTTTATTTGGGTTGCAAATAATTCCACCATAATGGCAGACAATTTAAGATATACATGGTATTGCGACATTAAAAAAAATCTATATTTGCTTCTTTTCAGTAACATCTTAATGCCATTTTAGCAGACAAGAAATAAAAGCAATAAAAAACGTAAAAACGTATTGATAAGATAATGAAATGTAAACAACATTTATTATATCACAAATATTCTACTCCTCTTTCCAAAGTAAGTATATTGAAACATACGTTTCTTTTCAGCAAGAATAATGGCAAGTGAATGAGAACTGAAAGCAAAAAAGAAAAGGAACTCAACGATCCAAGAAAAATTATTACAGGTATCAATAAAAATATTTTTAAAAGTTGAAAATTTTTCAAATTTAAAAAAAAATTGATAATGATTGTATTTGTGTAAGAATGTATATCCGGATTTCTTTAAGTTGCCAAAATAGAAAAAATTACAAAAATTTAAAAAAAAATATTTCTTAGTGACCTAAACTGTTGTCTCTATTGATAATTATTTCTTTAACGACATCTATGAAGTCCTCTTTCCTATTGTTTTAAACAACAAAAATAGCAAAATAAAATCAAAATTTGTACGACCATTTTTAGCTTTCTCTAACTAATCAAATAAAAAAATTGACCCAGCTGCGTCTTGTAGATTAATGGGAACTTTAACTGAAATCTTTTTATTTATTTCTTGGCTTTTGTGTTTAATTAAAAATTTATTTTATTGCTGAAGGCAATTACTTAATTGAATAATACAAATATTTTTTTTACCCTTCACATAGTGATGAGGGTATATATCAGTTTTTCGTTCCGTTTGTAATTTCTTTATTATCCATTTCGTCCCCATAAAGTATATGTATTTTGGATCTTTATAGATAGGGAAATTGGTATAGCCATGTCCGTCTGTCCGTATGTTGAAATCAAGTTTCCAGAGTCAAATAAAGCAAATCAACCCAGTTATTAGTGTCAAACTATCAAGAAATATCCCTGAAACAATTGTTATTTAAAGTTAGCAATACCAATTAACTATTGACAGAGTTATAAGCAAAAACCCATAATAACCCTTTTTTAAAACAAAACCGTGCATATATCCCAGTATATATCTCAGTATATATCTCTCAATATATCTCAGTAAATATAGCCACGCTTGCCACAAAACTTAGCACAGATACTTTGAAGATAGGGGCCTAAATAAAAGAAAAATTTTTTTCAGATAGGATCAGGGGATTCCACAAATTTTGTGAAATACTTCATGCGCTAAATTGTATAAAAGTAATTGAAAAATAAGACCTACACTTTGGAAAAAAAATTTTTGGGTGATAGCAGAGGAAAGTGTAGCTCCCTTACATATGAAAAATTTTAAACAAATTTTCGAAACGCTATTTCTTAAATGTCTTACAAAAAGGTTTTGGAAAATAAGACATACATTTCAGAAAAAAGTATTTGGATAGAAGCAGAAGAAGGGGAGCCAACCAATTTTTATAAAATTTTGTTACGCTCTATCTGGGAAACTACAACTGCTATCGACTTAGAATTTTCTACAAAAAGTAAAAAGGAGCAAGAGAACTAGAACCCCTCATATAAATTACAACAAATATAAGTTAACAAAAAAAATGAGTTGTGATATAGATCTTAAAATAGCCGGACTTTTTTTTTTTTGCTTTTATTTATTTTGTTTATCCGTCCTCGAAAAAAAACGCCGAACGGAAAAGTCCTACATTTTTTAGCAAACGCTAATTTAGTTATTTTGCAAAATGCAACGGCTTAAAATAATATTAATGGTGTTGAAATATTTGGAAACAATCCTTTTTTTTATTTTTCCGAAAAGAACGTATCTTTTTATTGTTAAAAAAAGATGCCAACCTTGTTAAAATTTTGTTCTAACTTTTTATCATGTTTTTTTTCTTACTTACTTCAAAAATGTGTGTGCAGTACATAGTTATGTGTATGTGTTTGTTAAAAATAATATAAATTTAAAATCACAACAATTTCAAAGTTATTTAGGATTGATCCAAGCTTAAATTTGTTATAAGGTAAAAAAAAAATCAAAACAGGTGATAACGAAAATGATTTGTCGGGTTTTTGAAAAAGTTTATTGTGACTGAAACCTACAACAAACCCTATAAATATATATAAAACTGTTTGAAACTATTTTTTTTTTTTGTTGATATCCGGAAAAGTCCGAGGTTTTTGCGCTGGCTGTCCTCTTTTTTTGAATTTGGAGATAACAACCTTATTCATGTGCCAAGTTTCTTGAATGTTATCTAGAACTCCATAATTCTACTTTTAAATATACAAAAATTGATTTTTTTGTCTTTTTGCTGCAAAACGCTTAATAAAAATTCAGAAAAAAAAAATCTACAGCCAACATTTTCATTATAAAAACTAGTTAAAGTAAACATGAGTTACTATGTTGGAAGTAAAATATATTTGCTGACTAATGAATTTAAGATTTAATAAAAAAATACTTGAACAGTATAAAATCTTAGATACATACATATAGCATCTTTTAAAAGCTTTTAAAACATAACTTTTAAAGCGTACTTATATTAAATATTATTTTCAAATTATTTTCACGAAGAAAAACATATGCTTCCACGCACACACTATTCATAAATATCGAAGATTTATTACCCATAGAGAATATTGCATTTTAGCTAAACTTACAGAATTTTACATGTATGTAGAAGCATGGTATAAAATTATGCTTGTATACAAACTCACTTACATGTTAGGGTTAACAATAAAAAAGAATTATGATGTCAATATTTTCACAACTAAGAAGAAACAATATAATTTTATTTAGAATTTGTATTTTAATACAAATTTTCGATTTTTAGTTTGGCTTTAGTTCATATAATTTCTTTTTATTAGAAGAATGTATTATTTTCCGTTAATGTTGAAAGAAACTATGAAAAGTAAACTTCGCCCTAACTTACAAAATAAAAACAGAAGGAAAACACTAATACCGTATCCATTTCTTTGTTACGTGTAAGTTAAATAGGTGATGTTTACAACCATATACACTACTACCGTTCAAAGAGTACTGATGATGAAATTGCGTAGCTGCTTTCGAAAATGCATTCTACTCGGCTAGTAGCGGTAGAAAAATCAGTTTTTTTCAAATTGAAAGTTCCTTTCAACATTAACGGAAAATAATAATTTCTTCTAATAAAAAGAAATTATATGAACTAAAGCCAAACTAAAAATCAAAAAATTTGTATTAAAAACAATTAGTTCAACAATAAATAAAAATTTGCATTTGTATTTTAAATTTTTTGCTTATATCTTAATCAAAATAAAAATAATTGCTTCAAATTTAACTTGGTCAAAATTTTTTTAAAAAACATCACTTTTCGCAAACCTCAAATTCAAATATTTTTAAAATTAAATTAATGATATTGAAAGTTTTAACTTTATTTCAATCCAGTCGAACTCTCAAAAAAAATTAATGGTTGAAAGCAGTTTAGGTAAAAATCCGCGACTTTCAATACGGAACTTCTAAGACCGATTGTTCATGAAATTTTAAAAAAGTATCTAAATTTCCATCCTTTTAAAGTTGAAATTGCCTTAGAAAGTGTTTTTGATTTACGCAAAAATTTTTATCAAACGATGTTTGAGCGTTTTTGTACTGTAAATCTTATATTTTTTTTTTAGCAACGAGGCTTATTTTAACTTAAACTTTTGTTGAAACTTACACTTGGACTTAAATGCTAATATGAAACAAATTTGTTAGTGTTAGAGAAAAAAAGAGAGAGAGAAAGGTGAAAGATATTAATTTAGTTAATGAGAAACAGTTAAGTCAAAAATTTCTAAAAAATGCAGCAATCGCAATAATTTTTCTAAGACTAAACAGAATACAAAGTAGGATATAGTACGGCTTTAGCCCTTGCTTACCCTTAAGAGTTCAAAATTTTCAAAAATACAAGAAATATTTTTTGGGACCTGTCAAACGCACCAACAACCTTAATTTAATAAATTTTTTCTTTATTGGTCCGAAAGTTAAAAAAAGTTCTCAAAAAACTGTTTTATTATTTCGTCCTTTATGAAAAAGTTCAGAATAAATTTAAACATAAATTTAAGCCTGCTACGAAATACAGTTATGGAGCACTACTTTTGCCTTTAACATGAAGAAAGTTCAAAGCCGTCAAAAAAAACATAATAATGATGATAACTGGCCTTCTTTGGTATTTTAAAAATACCAAAATTTCAAAACCCTCTAACAACTGAAAACTGACTTTAAACTTCATTTTTAAAAGCCACTACAATTATTTTATAGTGCAAAGTGTTTCGCTAAAATATTGAACATATAAGTATGTGTAATTATAAAATTTTGAATTATATCTTCTAACAATCCGTACGTGCTTTTAAAAGGATGTTTTTAGTGCAATGATGCAAGTTATGATTAACGTTTAAAAATTTGTTTTTCTGATCTGTTACTATATTTATCCTGTGAAAATTATTTTCGTAACGTTAACGCATTTTTGATAAAAGTTTCTGCTACCAGAAAATCAATAATTCAATCAAATTGTATAAGCAATTAAATTTACAACCCAACCATATAATACAACAAAAAAATCTAATATCGCAATAAAATTTTATTTACTCTTATTTCAAAATTAATTATTTTTGTTAAATAAACAAAATCTTTTGCAAATTTATTTTAAATTTAATATACTAATAATATTTGCCGACCATGCAGAATTATTTCAAGTTTTTTTTTCAATTTTTTTTTTAAATAGAGTCAATACAAAGCTGCTTTTACACTATTGGCATTTTAGCAATATTTAGTTATATTTCGTTTTAAGTAATATTAAACTTTTCAAAACATATTAGGTCCAAGAGACACAAATCGGAGGAATTTTATTTTAACTTTTATTAAGACAGAAAAACATATATTATAAAGGCAGCCTAAGTAGATAAACATTATATGTATCAAAATTGCAGTACCTTTTTATTTGCAAATATTTATTTAACACAAAAATGTAAATTCATATTCATTTTGTTTACTAAATTTTATGACGCAAAACGAATACTAAAAATTTAATGGTGTGTTGTATAAGCTTTAATTATTACAAATGGCAAACAAAGATGCATGAATTTGCATGTTTTTATATTATCTAGTATTAAACATTTGTTTTGCAAGTTTAAATTAAACGTAAACATTGCAGCTTACCTTTCTACATCAAATAAATTATATTTAAAAAAAGTTAAAAATTTGTTGCTATAAACTGCTTTAAAAATATGTTTTTTATTTAAAGGGCTGTAAAAATAAACAACAAAAATATTTTAAGAGAAGTTAGGTCAGGTAAGGCTATGTAAGGCGAGGTTTGGTTGAACTGTAATATTTTTAAATAAAATTTTTTATACAAAAAAATTTTGGAAAACAAACTTACATTTAGGCCGGGCTGGTGAAGAACCATTGGTAGGCATAATTGATGGTAAATATCTGACAAGTTTTATTGGTATTACATTTATCACCTCTTTTTCACATGCTTAATAGTCTTGCAGATACATTTTTAATATTTTTAAAAAATTTTAAAGTCTGTTGCTGAGAAAACTTTTTTAATTGCTTCCTATGTTACGTTCCCCGTCATTAGTAAAAAATTTTGCATTTCCAAGTTGCTTTGACAGGATTTTAGGTTAGCAAATATTATTTAGAATAATTGGGTTAAGTAAGTGGATTAAAGTGTTTGAAATACCAAAATAAATCTAAGAAAGACTTACCAGCTTTGTTGTGATGGTTAAAAACATTATAGTAAAAGTAACCTTTTTTTTAATCTTTTATTTACTTGAAACGTGTGTTTTGTTTTCTTGTTTAACCTTTTTACTTTTTTTTACCCTTTTTTGTAATCAAAACCCTATAATCCTATTTGCTATCCCTTATCACCCGTTACAATCACAATAGTTTTATGCGGATTATGGTTCTCGATTTATTTTCTAGCACAATTGCAGGTGTTAAAAAATGTTAATGCAACCTTATTCTAAATTGGAAACACATCAAACACTTTTATATTCTTTTTACCTTCAATTTATGTTAAGTTAAAACAATTGTTAAAAAAACGAAAACCAAAAGTTATCCTAACAAATCTACCATAAATAATTAAATAAAAAAATTATTTTTTAGGAAATAGTTATTTAACTTGGATTTGTTACCTTTTAAATAAATATTTTTTAGAGACTCGATTTAGATTTTGTGGTATTTTAGTTTAAAATTTGTAAAAATGAGACACACCTAGCAGTAGACGTTTCTTTTTTAGCAGCACATTAAGACTTAAGTCGATTGCATTAGCAAATAAAAAGGAGGCCATCAGTATCCAAACGTCAAATTTAGTGGCAAAACAAAACGGAATCCTCATTTTAAAAATTTTTTAAAATATTTTGATTCGACCAAATATTTTGAAAGTACGAATTTTATTTTTTTTAAATTTAAATTTGACTAAATCACAAATAATTCACTTGTCGATTTTAAGTTTCATTTTAATTAAAATGCTTATTTCTAAAAACTTGCATTAGAAATAAATTCGAAGATTTTATAAACTGATAAAATTATGCAAGAGGTGTGCCGATGAAACATTAACCAATTTTTGGGAAAAAAATATATTGTTTTATTTTCCTTGTACCACAGGATCTAAAAACCAAATGATCATATAACACAATATACAAGGTGGGCCAAAAGAAGTCATTCGATGTTGTTTGGCTCTCATTTTTTTCAATATAACAAACTTCGATTCTGTTTTACGAATATGTTTACGTGTACCTTTGGAATTTTATTGGTAGACTCAAAATGATAATATGGGCCAAATTGGCGCCGTCACAAATTATTGCTATAGAGGATCGTTTTTTGACCTTTTTTATCACTCCGACGAGAACTTTGGGCGATAGATTCTAATACTCGTGTCAAATGTTGTCTTTCAGGGCTTTAGGGGTTTTAGGCTTGTTTGCGTAAGCACAGGACATCTAAAAACCCAGGAGAAAAGTCTTGATCGGTAAAATCTGGCGATATTACGGACCAATGTGAATCGTAAAAAGTAGATATAAGGCGACACGGGAATACTGCCTTCAGAATATTGTTTGCGGCTCATGAAGTGTGAGGCGTTGCTCCGTCCTGTTAGAACCACATGTCCTCCAGTCCTAATTCGCTTAAAAGTGGCAGAAGGAACTCATCTAATATGGCCCATAGCACGCACTTTCCAATTTTTACGCTTAACGGTCCGCGTTTCCGAAAAAAATGTTGCATATGGCAATCACTTTGAGAGGTTCAATGGCTCCTTGTATATCATTTGGGAATTTTTGGTGCCCTAGAAATGATAGTTTGGCTTGTTCACAAGCCCGCTGAGGCGGAAATGAGCCTCATCGCTCATTATGATTTTGGTCGAAAAATTGTCCACTTCGCCTTCGAGATTGAGGATGGCCTGGGAGTAGGTTAGACGCGTTTGGTGGTTGGCAAACAGTAATATATGCATGGACTGAATTTTTACAGGAGCATGCGCAGCTCTTCGATCAAAATTTTTGACAACTTTTGTCTTATAAGTACGCACAAAAAATTATCTAAGAAAGCTTTGCTTAAATCAAGCCATATCGGTGTCAAAAGTACGGTGAGTACGGTTTTTCTTAAATCAAGTACGAAATTTCTTACTTCAAGTAAAATTTTTCAAGTACGAATTACTTACTTTTAGCCACAATTAAGGCAAAAAAGGATTGATTTAAGTTCGGAACCGTACTTGATGTAAGCGTGAAAAATATTGATTTAAGCCGTAAACGGGATTAATTTGAAAATGAAATGTCATTTTTTTGACTTATGGAGCTTTGTTAAAGAAGAAGAATTTTCTATTTTATTTTATTAATAAGTAATATTTATAATTTAAGAATTTAATTTTTTGTATTTACCGAAGCTGAGATTCGAACCAGGGACTTTCTGCACTGCAGTACAAGCGCGTTACCTCTAGGCCACCGAGACACTTTGTTTTCAAAATGTAAAATAATATATTAAAACAACAAGCTTTTTTCTGCTTAATTTGTTGCAGCAACCCGAATAGGCTTGATTTAAGAAAATGTAAGCAAGGATCGTACTTTAAAATTTCAAGAAAGATTTTGGATAAAAGCAAGAATAAAATTCTTGATTTTAGAAAGCGGTTTTTCGTTCTGTGTAAAAATAAAAAATCTTTTTACACCGAATACTTAAAATAATATTTTTCCCATATTACATCCCATAATATTTTGTTTACAAATACCATTTTACTCTGCATTGTAATATTTTAAATTTTAATGAACATCCTTTAAGTAACTTAAGCAGCATCAACTAAGTGGTTTTCAGTCAATTTACTTTAAAGTACAATGCTGTTAGCCCTTTTTTAATGTTGTTAAGATCAATTTGAAAATCCTTGGTAAGAAATTAAAGTGGAAACGATATTTTTATAATTTTTTATTTGTTTAAAGCTTCCCTTTTTTTTCTTCTCTAAAATTTTGGTTTGCCTTGAGAATTAGTTTAACACGTTTGTATATGTAAATGTATTGTAACAAACTGTAATAAATAACATGAGGCCATAAATAAACCTTTATTTTGTATTTTAGTTAACTTAACATGGTTAGGTATGTTCATTTAAAAAATTTACAGGTTAAAGCAATACTTTTTTCATGGTAGTTGAGTTGTACACATCTTCGTCTCGTACATTTAACCATAATGTCACCGCATTTGACGCAGGTATAAGAAGATTATTTCGCAATTTTTCATATTCTTTTTGGTCTTACCTATTTTTATCACTTTCATAAATATGAACTTTTGACACTTGGCCATGGAGACAATGAGTGAACAAGGTAATAATTTGTATGGGCTTTGGTTGGGAAAATAAACACTTGTGGTATAAATTACATTTAAATTATAATTTATGTATTTTTTAAGCAAAATGCGTATGTACGTAAGTCATTTAAACTATAGGCAAGAGCATATAAAGGACTTAGGTAGCTGTAAGTGGATAATTTTTGTTAATTTATAGATAATTTTCTGATAATGGACTAAAATTGTATGCAAGTTGTTTAATGGTCTTGTTAATAATTTAAAAGGGGCGAAAAAGATATACAAAGGTTAAAAATTATATGCAGTATACGTAACACGCACCCTTAATGTCGCCTCAAAAAATATTAAAAAAAACTTGTTTGTTTCTTAATGAATGAAGTGCAACACTACATTTAAGCTTATACTTTTTTTATTATTTTTTTTCAGAAGCGCCGAAAACTTAATTATGTTTTAAAAATGCATGATAAACTGCTTTCTGCTTTATTTTATTTAAGGTGGCAAGTTCGAAGCATTATGCTTTGAGTCCAAAGTTAAAAGTCTAATCCAATTACATATCTCCAATGGCCACGTGATATTTCTTTTTGATCGCTTAGAAACTACAGACTTTTTTAAATTTGTTTACAAACTCTTCTATTAGGTACAGCAATTACGATGTAAACCATATATTATAGTGTTTAAAAACATTCTACCATCGAATATAACTTTATAAAGACGTTTTTTAGCAAAGAAAAATTTAAGTGAAATACCCCCGCCTAATTATACATATGTATTGGTGTGTATATTGTTTTTGTTTGTTTTAAAACTATCCCAAAAACAGTTGCGTTTAATGCAATTATTTTTATACTTTAAAGACAAATTGCTATTGTTTTCAGCCCTTGCCTCACAAACTTACTTAATTTTTCATTTTGCAAAAACATGTTGCCACATTTGATGTCATGTCACCACAAATTTATTACTTTTTAAAAAAAAATTTTGTTTTGTTGAAACTAAGATTTATATCAGATGAAAACATGAAAGTTGATGTAAGTTTTAAAGTTTTAAAAGAAAAGTTATAAATTTCTTCAATGTTTTAATTTTCTTAATGCTCTAAAAGCTATTTTAAAATAAGGAAATTTTAAAGATTTTTTTTTTAAATTTTTGGTTTTGAATTAAGTTTAAAAAAAAACTTTATATTTTGTTGAGTGAACATGTGTCTTATTTATTTAAGAGATGCAACAAAAGAGAAAGGCATTTAAAATACTTTGGAGTTTTTGGAGCTAACTATAGATAATTATTTTAATCATTTAGGGTCTTATTCATAAACGTACAATGGTGTTTATTAAAGGCTTATTTGACAAGTATATATGGAATAATTGTCAAATAAGCCTTTAATAAACACTATTGTACGTTTATGAATAAGACCATTAAAATTTGTAATAAGAAATTAACCCATATGTTCTTAATATTTCGAGTTAAAAAATTTTTAAAGCCTTGTCCAAGAAAAAATTACAGCATACTTAAAGGCGCGTACCACCTTACACAGTATTTAATGTCACTTGAATTTCTTTCAACAATATAACTTTGCTTAATTAATTTTTTTTAAGCCAATCTTATAGCTTTTTATAGAAACAATTTTTTTTTTTCAATTGAAAATAGTAAAACATACGTGATTTTTGAAAGTGACATTTTCCTATATATTAGCTCTTTTTAATTAAAAAAAAATTAAAATATTTTTAACTTTCTCTTTATGATAAAAAATATTAAAAACCCAATTCCTATTTTTTAAAAACAAATATAAAACAATTTTTTCTTTTTTTAGTTTAGCTTAATCACTTCATTAGACAGTTAAAAAAAAGACGACTTGAATTGATTTCACTCAATCAACAAAGGAATTTTTTCCTCTCATACCACAACTACAATCTTTTAATATTTTTTTTTTTTTTGTTAAGTGTCCTTAGTGTGTCTTATTTTCAAATGTTTTTCTCAATTTTTTTCGACATATTTAACTACATTTATACAAATACCTTTGACAGAGATTTGTTTCATTTTTTAAATTCTTTCACGTAAAGTGACTCTGGAATATGCAGGTTTGAAAGAATGAAAAAAATTGAATAAAATTTTAGAAGCTGCAAGTTAATCAAGTAGACAGAACAAATTACGTTTAAAATAAATTTAATAATTATAGTTTAAGAAATATAAAAGTATAATTATTGACAACAAGTTTTTCTATTAAAAAACTATATTTCGTGGTATTAGCTATCAATTTAATTTGTATTCATATTTGTGGGCTTTAAGAAAATTTAAGCAGTTCAATATGTTCTAGTTGTTGAATATTTTTAAAACTTTGACTTTCAACGTTAAAAATTTATTTTTTTTACTTAAAAAATAGTCCCTCTTACTTATGGCAAATAATTTATTTTTAAACTTGATTTTAAAACAAAGAACTTTTACCAAAGTTTAAGTACGTTTACATGTATGAACATCTGTTAGTTTTTTTGTTCCTTTTTGATGTTGTAAGTGAACATATCAAATTTTAAATAACTCTAAAAACTTTAGGATTTTTTAAAATGTTTTTTAGAAAATTTAAAACATTTTATATTAAGGATTATTTCAGTTAATGAAACTATTCCCGTGTTATGAGCTTAGAAATATTTTCTACTTCATTTTAATTTTTATATTATTAACATATGTAAAAATTATATCCAACCTATTTGAATAGAGAGCTAAAACAACATCATTTCAAATGAACCAAAACATGACCACATCGCCCTTTACCTTAAACAAATTGACCAACATAAATTAACCGAACTCTCTAAAATAAACTTCAAATTCAAATTTTAATTGAATAAATAACGCACTTATACAACCACGTTTTGTATTAGATAAAGTGGTTAATACACTGTGATGACTAGTTATCAAAAGAACAAAATTTTTTTGGGTAAAGGTCAACTAAGATGGAGCGATAAAAGCATTAATTGCAGTGATGTAGATTTAATTATTTTTTTAAAGATAATAGGTTAAAAAGGAAAAAAGACGTAATTCTTTATTCATTAAATTGAAAATTGGACTAAAATTTTCTAAAAATATTTTTTAAGTCCAATAGAATTTTTTGTTGTTTTTTGTTTTAAAGCTACGATTCGCAATAAAACTGGTTTTTAAGGTCTTGGCATAAATCACAGCGTGTATTAAGCAGCTGCTCTATCGCTGTCTTCGAATTAAATAAATTCAATTTTTTCCTGCACATATCAGCGCATGAAACTAGCTATATGTGTTTGCTTACTCAGTACTAAGTATAAACAAGTTTAAATAAAAAATTTTGCCTAAAGACACAACAACTTTATAATACAGTAGTTAATTGAAAACTTTGTCTTAAAATAATAAGAAACATAAAATTTGCAAAAAGTTACTCCTTCAAAAAAAATCAGGAAACAAATTTGTCATTAGGTTTTCGTTTAACACTTTACAAGTATCTTAACAACATACAACATATTATACAATTAAGGAAAATCTTAAAGTTTTGCATAAATTTTCATATGAACATCATGACATACATATAAGTAAATTCATTGTTGTAACTTTTCGATAACATGTTGCCTTCCGTAGTCTGCAAAAGACAATGCGGTGTGAGCTGGTAAACATTTTCCCCATAAATGCGGCTAAAAAAAAATAACAAAACTAAAGGAAACTTGTTAATAAAAATGCCAACAAATTTTCTATAGTTTCCTCAGCTGCATTGTAGGTTTTCGCCTTATTTCATTTTTTCTTTTGCATATTTTTTTCTTGGGCGCGGCTCCCACAAAAGATTTATGTAAAAGTGGCTTCATTCAGTGTTTGTATATTTTTTATCTACAGCAAAATATGGGAACTTGTTGGCGATATATCCTTTATGGCATACAAGAAGAATAAATGAAAATAATATCTGGCAATAAATCCTTTATGCATACTTGCGTTTGCTTTTTTTTTTTACTTGTGGCAAAAATTAAGTCTTAACCCCTAAATAGCTTCTGGCAATCATCAATTTATTAACTATTTTTAGTAGATTTTAGTTACTGCCAGATCGTATGTAATTTATAGTTGTAACTTATAATTTATAAGTCAAAATAAGTTATTTTCGGGATCGTAAACTTTACTTTATACCAAAAAGTTTTATTATAGTTAAGAAGCAAAATACCAAATGTTACAAAATTTCAAATTCCAAGGAAAGAATTTCTACCATATGGGTTAACATAATCAGCATTCCTACGAATACCTCAATATTTATACGCAAATATTTACAATGTAAATAAATATTTTGTTTTCCTTATTTCTTTTTTCCTTCAATTTATGCAAATATTTAATTTTTCGCAATCATATAACCATGTTTTGAGGCTGAACTATAAAGGAGCAATAAAAAATGGAATTGATGTACACAAATTATGCATACGTTGGCATTTAATAAGAATAAATTTTCATAGTTTTATTTGACAAATATTTGTTGCTTAAATTAAGCTTTTGTATTTATATCTGCTTATATCTTTAATACAGAAAAAGAACAAGTTTTCAAGGCATAAAAAAGACACGCGGTTTAAGTTAAACCTTTTTGGAAGAGTTTAGGACTACCGGAAACCCACAAGGTGGGCCAAAAGAAGTAATTTTTTTTCTAAATAAAAAACTTCGGTTCTGTTTTTTGATTATAATTATTATGAATTAAATACGTCAAGTCAAAAAGATGATATTGGCCAAATGGGCGCTGTCACAACTGATTGCTATGCGGGCTGTTTTATGGCATTTTATCACATCGGCAAGAACTTCGGAAGACACCTTCTCGTATTCGTATTAAGCTTCCGGGCTCTCAGGCTTGTTTGTCTAAACACAGGGCTACAAAAATCCCCAAAAAAGTCCGGGAGATCTTGCGGTCCAATGTACATCACCAAAACCATGAGGCAACCCAGGAACGCCGCCTTCAGAATATCGGTGTTGCTCGAGCAGTATGTGCTGTTGCCCAGTTTTGTTGAAACCACATTTCCTCTAGCCCTAATTTGTTCAACTGTGGTAAGAAAACTTGGCCAACATTTCCATTTAGGCCGCACCGTTCACTGTTGTCGTTTGATCAGCGCCGTCCTGAAAAAATGGCCCGATTACTCCTCCAGCGTAAGCCGCGCACCACTTTGAGCGAGCGTAAGGGATTTTTGAAAAATATCCTTAGATTTCTGGTGACCCAGAACCAATAGTTTTGCTTGTTTAGTTACCCGCTGAAGTGGAAATGAGCCTCATCGCTCATTATGATTTTGGTCGAAAAACCGTCCACTTCAGCCTCGGGATTGAGTACGGCTTTAGCATAGGGAAGACGCATTTGTTGCTTTACGGCAAGCAGTTGATGCACGAACTGGACTTTGTGCGGAAACATGTGCAGGTTTTTTTGAAAAATTCCCCTTATGGACTACCGGCGAATGGATAATTGCGAGGCAAGGCGTCTGGTCGATGTTTCTGGCGACAGCTCGACATCCTTTAGGGCTGACCACTCTTGGCATTGACTTGTGTGGTTTTATACTCTTCAAGGTTGTTAGGCAAATGGCCCAGTGTTTGTTCTGCTGGTTTCGGATGACTAAGGAATTTGCGACGGAGGTCGCGGTGCGCAGACACCACAGACGAGTTGTTACACAAAAAAATAGGCATGATTATTTAACATTCTTGGGGTAATGTATCGCTCAATGGCTTATTAATTTGTATTCTACATCCGTCTAGTTCACAAATGTCAAAAAGAAAATTGACATTGGCCGCTATTTCCAAAATAAGAACATCTTCTAATAGGGTGTTTTCTTTTGGCCCAACTTGTACATGCGGTTACGTGGCTAAAAAATATAAGATTTTTTTTTCCTTATGGCTATACCACAATAATAATGCTTTAAGACCTTTTTTACCAGCCATCTTGTATAAAAAATAATTATTGCACCACTATTGAACAAAGTTTCAAGCTTCTTAAGCTAACCTGATTAAAATAACAAATGAAACAGTTCGTCCTTGATAGAAGATAGAGAAAAACTAGTTGAAGTTACCGATAAAATACGCGGAGCAAGTGTTACAAAATATAATGAATATTTCTTTTAAACTTAACACCAAGAAAAGTAATTATCATTGCTTTAAGTTAACATTTTAATGAAAAGACAACATAAAACAGTTGAGAAAACTATAAAACTTTCACAAGCTTATTTAAAATTCCAATAGGGAAATTGCTAATTAATTGCAATTCAATGAAACAATTGTAGAAATATATTCCACAGAATTTGCACTTGTATATTTATAAAATAATGTAATTAAAATTTATAAAATTATACCAACACAACTTTGCAACTTATATTTTCTTACATAGATTTTAACATTCAAGGTTCAATTTAACCACGCCTATTTCTCTGAGTTTCGATATTTTTGTTTACAGAAAAAATCAAAAGAGAAAAGCAACATTTTCTTAGCATTGTTAAATTTTTAATTTTGTTGCTTATTAAAAAGTATTGCTGCCATCTCTAAAAAATAAGCTAATTTGATTCTCAAATTAAAAAGGACTTCAGCATATTTTTGATTTTTTTCCAGCACCTTGGTTACTAAAAACATAAAACCTACTATAAGCTTCGTAGAAAATGTATTTAAGAAGCAATAATAAAAAAGTTTATTTTAGAAAACATTTTAGAAGATAAAGTGTACAATTTTTTTGTTTATAACATTAAAATCTAAGTTTTTTTTATTTTCTTTCTACCTTAGCCTTTTGAATTTAAGGTTAATATACTGTTTACATTAACGCTCTAGTTTTTTAAAAATTTGCTTATATATATTTATATTGTTTTTATAAGAAAACTATTGCCGGAAACACAAACCATATTTGTTTGATAGCTTATACGGGCACGAGTAGTAAATTTATTTCCTCAAGGTTGAAAATTTCCTTGTGGTAAGCGAAGGAATAATAAAAAAAAAAATAACTTAAATTGTGTTGCTTCATTTTGATTTTTTTTTATACAGAAACATGCTAACAATTATAGAAGGTATTTTATTTAAAATATTTACCATATAAAAAAACTTGTAATTTTTTAAATGTATTTAACCAAATTAGCCAAGAGCTTCAGGTAGTAAATTAATTTAAGAGAATTAAAGTAATTGCAGCCACAACCGCGACAAACAACAATTTTAGATTTGCCTGTTGAACATAGAAAGCAACAAGTAATGAGAACTTACGTCGCCACAAAACCTGTATGCTAGTTATGTTAAGCTGGTAACCATTCAAATCAACATTTAAATAAATAATTAGCTGCTGCCATTGAGTATGCTGCTGAAATACCTCTGCACGGGCGATTTTAATAAACACTTAAAGAAACTTGCTTTCCTCTTTTTCCCAACTTATAAAAAAGAGTTCCAGGGTAAAATTAAAGGAGAACTATCCACAATCTGAAGCAGGGTATAAATAAGTGTGTGCATGTTTAGTTCATATTAAATAAAAATATGTTGAATATTGTTTGAAAATTTATTAAAACTCACAAATTATTTTTTATCACGTTTTATATGCAAATATTTTTAATAAACCTCTTTATATTTTCTTATATGCTAAATATTTTTTATTTTAAAGCCTTTAATATTTTAAAATAATTTTTTTAATTAATTCTAATTAAGTGATAAAAAAATATTAAATTTAAACTTTTTACATTAACAAAATACAAAACAATACAAAAGCAAATTAGTTGATGCAATAGAAGACAAAAAATAAAAAAAAAACAATTTGTTTTGCAAAATTTTTTACTTTGTTTTTGGCCTTTAAAAAATAATTGCTAAAGTTATTTATTATGTCTTTGCGTCTTAAAAAAATAGCAATAAAAACACAAAATTATGCAAATTAATTGTTGTGGCAACTAAAGCTGTAATTAGATTTGATTATTTAATTTTTGCACAAAAATATTTTTTATTATCAAAAAGTACAAAATACTTAATCTATACTTTAAATAAAATTAAAAAATAAGGAGAAATAGTTGAAAGCGAGAAAAAATTTTCAAAGCACATACCTACGTAGGTATAAGTATATATTAACGTTAAAAAGTTTTTTTTGTTTTACAAAATAATAAAGATAAAATAATAAAATAAAAATCTTTTAAGTTTTTTTAACCAAAAATTTAATTAAAATATGCAGAAAAACTGTCTTTTTAGAGGGTAAAACACTTAAGGAATATAAAATCCTTTTTAAGATAATCTGGAAACAGAATAGCAAAGTTTTTGCGTTAGTATTTTAATAAAAAACCAAGTAATCTTTTGAGAATTTGTAATATTAACTAATTATGATTCATTTACCAATGACATATAAGTTGTTAATATACACTAATACTTTTGGTTAAGAGATCCTAAGATAAGCAGTATCTGTGGTTTACTAATTATAACGATTTTTTCATACTTTTATTCTTGAATCTTCGGTTCAGCAAACTAGCAATAAGTATCCAAATCTTAATAGTAAGAGTCTTTAATATAAGTCCAGTCAATACCAGACCAAAATTTAAGTTCTCACAATAAAATTAATTAATTCAGTAGTTTTATCTAAGTGCAATAGTATCCCTTCTCTTTAGACGGGTGTGTCCACTATGCTGCAAGATGCCTAGACCAAGCGGATTTGGATGTTTTTCCAGCTTATTTAAATACTTGACCACATAATTAAATATTTCGCATATTACTAGTGGAACTTCTAGATCCTTGTGGATGTTGCTGTTTTTAATATACCCAGGAGCACCAGTTATAATTCTTAGAATTTTGTTTTGACGGCGTTGAATTTTTTCTATGTTAGAGGCGGAAGCAGTGCCCCATAGTTGTATACTGTAGCACCAAATTGGTTTTAAAGTCGAGTTGTAGAGTAAAAGTTTACAATCCAGACATAGCACAGAGTTTCTACCAATAAGCCAGTGAATTTGAGCAGCTTTAAGTTTTATTTGAGTCAGCTTCGCAGGTGAATACCGAGATATTTTGTCTCGGATCGATGAGGCGCCATATGGTTGTTAATAGTAATTGTGGAGCACGTTTCTTTGCGTAAAGTAAAAATTACGGTGGTACATTTTTGTTAATTTATTTTTATTCTTCATAACTTTGCCTATTTTTCAACTTAGGTCACGTTTTGCTGCAGTTGGCTCGAAGCCTTTAAAGGGTCTTTATTAGTACTAAGGAAAGCAGTATCATCAGCAAATGTCGACGTGTGTGTGAAACTATTGGTTGGCATATCTGCTATGTAAAGCAAGTACAAAATTGGACCTAGTATACTTCCTTGAGGGACACCAACCTCTATTGGTTGGGAAGAACTTATTTTGTTTCCCTTTTTAATCATAAATTGTCGGCCAGTTATGTATTTTTTTAAAAGGTTGAAAATATAAGATGGAAGGTTGAGCTTTAGTTTGTTTAACCAACCTTCATGCCACACTTTGTCGAACGCTTGTGAGACATCGATAAAAAGCCCGGAGCAGTACTTCTTTTCCTCAAAGGCTTTTCTTATAATCTGTACCAATCGTAAGTTTGTTCGATGATACTATGTTGACTTCTAAAGCCGAGTTGGTGATTTCAAATGCAGTTGTTGTCATTCAGGATCAGATTCAGCTTGTTTTTAAGTAGTTTTTCGAACAATTTTTACATTGTGGGTAACAGACTTATAGGTCAATAAGACTCCACCTTCAAAGAATCTTTGCGGGAAATTTTCAAGCCAAATTATTGCGCTACAAATAAAAAGAATTATTTTTTTTAGCTGTAAAAGGTAGGTTTAAGAGCATTTTGTTGCTTATATCATCAACGCCAGGAGCTTTTTTACCATTTGGGTTAGCAAAAGCCGCTACAACATCTATGCTTTTTTCTGCGGACTCTCGTTTTTTCAGATAAAAGTTTTCCCACATCGTCAGAAAAAATTTTGCTGTAATTAAAAAGGTATTTCAAAAAAATTTCTATTTAATACTAAAACGTTAATTGGCAATTCTTAAAGACTTTTAAAAGCTGAGTGATAATGTTATCATTGATTATAAAGCTGTAAACATTTATTTTAATACCCTAACCAGATATTTTTTAAGGCAATTCAAAGCTATTCATTTTTAAAAGCTCAAAAAATTCAGTACCATTTGGAATATTCCTCTTCCAAAGGGTGCAGTTATCTGATTGAAGCTCAGGCGGCACAAGCAGTCCTAAAAGTCATGCTGCTTTTGGCCTTCTATAACAATAGCTGCTTCTGCTATTTCAATACATTCTAGGCTGTTTATTACTTTTTTCTTACTGTGATATCTCTATAGGTAACGATGTTAACAGGTTATCAACGTACAATTAATTTTTTGCCAGATTTTGCTCTAAACTTGTTGAAATATTCTATCCCTTTCTTCTTTTGTAATATTTGCAAATCTTTACTATTCACTGTTACACAATACAGCCTTTTGTGTGCTATACTAAATAACACCTTATTTCAAATGAAAGAAATATGTAAACGCATACATTAAATTAATCACAAAAAGTTTAATTTAATTTTAATACTTACATTTGCAAATAATTTGCCAGAACAACTTGATGGTGTCAGAAACACAATTCATTAAATGAGCAATGCAACACATGTAGATTGATTAGATTAAGCAGTTTTATTCATTAAACGTTTTTTCACTCCCAGGTTAAAATAAGTTTACTGTTCTGATTGACGATGACCCAACTTTTTTTCTTTCGACCGTTTTAAAAAATAGTTTAAATAAAATAATGGACTTAACAAGTTTTCACTGTAATCCGACGATGTTAAATCAATTTATAAAAAATTTATATTTAAACACAATGCATATTACTAACCTCAAAACTATTTATATATAGAGGTCAAAGTCGTTCAAACCAAAATTGTTATTTTATTGCCAATAAAATAAAATTTTCTGTTACCATCCAATGCCAAAAATGCTTTTTCACATACAAATGTATGTCTAGACGTATAAGTTATATTTATTTCACAGATTAATTATTTATTGCTCATACTCGTACAACATTGTGTCAAATTTTGTTTGCCAAATCGTATGATTTATTTTTTAAATGTATGCTTAGTACTTATGTACATACTTTTATTTATTTTAGTATTGCTCTTCATTATTTGAAAAAAATTTTACAAATTGTTGCAAATTCTGTTTCATTTCTACTTGTATAGTGAAATTTAATACTAGGTTGAAGGTTGATATTTAAGAATTTTTGAAGAAGGGGAAAAAAATAATATTTATTTATATATGTAAATAATACTTATAACATGTTAAATTCAAGCTCATTAATTTTGTTTTTTTGTTTTTGGCTTTTTACTTACAAAAAAAGCAAATCAGCATTAAGACACTTGAAAATCCACCCTTTTTCCAAAATTATAAGATTGTTCCCTTAATTTACGCAAATATGTGATATTTAAATTTGGATGCAAATTAGAAGTGCTACTTAAGTGAAATAAAATAAATTGATGGAAATATCCTTCATTTATATTGCATATTTTTTTTACTTTATTTGAAATGGTCCATTAGTGCCTGGAGGAAAGACAAACACATATAATTGTAGTAAAGTAATGACATGTAGAAAACAGAGAAGCTTGGACCTTATCAGAAAAACTGATTTTATAAAACTCAGGACTTGTACGATAACTTCACCCTGTCCATTACAAAAAATATTGCTGGCAACTATCTGGTTCGAAGTACAGAAATTGTCTCTACAGATATTATTTCAATCGACGATCAAACAGGTGGCTTAATTGACTTTCTTTTATACATCCTAATGGGGTTACAAAAAATCTTGTAGAAATTCCAGACGAAATGAAAACTAAACAAACTAACGCTTACTAATGTGTGCAAGTGATATAGAACGTTTTCCAATAAAGCTCCATTCAAATCTCTAAAAATATACAAAACAAAATGTGTTAAACATTCTTAAAGTCTAAAACTTCTACACAGATTTCAATTGGTTTTTGATTGTTACTGCAAAAACTGTGTCACAACAGCAAGCAATAAAAAATTTTATACAAACTTTTCATTTATTTTTAAGTTTTATTTTTGTTTTTCAGAAAATGGAGTAGAATGTGTCAAGTATGAACAAAAATTTATATAAAAAATAAAGAACAAAACAATATGTGCAATTTATTTGTATGTGTATATATAGAGATGAAGATAAAGCAAAATGTAAAAATCATAAAACAAAAGTTTTGTGTTAGTTGTTTTGAAGAAAATGTAATAAAATTTTCATTTTGCATTGTTTTAATTTTCTCCCATTCCATCTCCACAATTGTTAACTGTTATGAAATATTTTTTCAATTGATTTTGGTTTGAAGTTTTCTAAATATTTTTGTATATTTTAAAACAAATAAGAACAACTAGGGGGAAAAATTGTAAAATTTTAAATTGAGCAGTTTTTGTTTTAATTTAGTTAACAAAAATCAAAACAATAGAAAATTTTATTTTTCGGCATTATTTAAGTCTGGCAGCATATTTATATATTTAAATACAATTTTTTTTAAAAATTGATATACAGTGCAGGGGAACGGTGTTCGAGTGAGCATCGCGCATTTGCTGTCGAAACATTTTTTTAACGATAATGATTCTTAATGGTCGAAAATTTAGTTCAAAGTTCAATATTCAGCGAAAACGTGATGAACCGAGTGTATATTTAATTTGCTCATAGGTTGAGAGATTTTACGAAACTGCTTCGGCTTTGAATTTTCTAAGTTTAAAAGTTATTAACGTTTAAATTCCTAACTTTCTGTACAGCTAAAAGCAGATTTACTGGGCCTCATAGAAGCAGTTATACTTAAAATTAAAAAAAAAACAGAACTTGTATCCTTTTTAAATTCAAGTCATTCAAGAACTGAAAGAAGATGACTTTGATATATGCAAAAACTTTTGTAAAATTATTTTGAAGCGTTTTCACTGCAAATCATATCTTCTGGACCGACGAGGCTGAGGTTCAGTTAGAAATTTACGTCAACAAGAAAAACTGCCATTATTGGTCTTTAAACCCGCAAAACTTTCAATTCGAATATTAAAAACCTTTGCATTTCCCAAGTATAACTTTACAATGTGCCTTATTTTCGCATGATATAATTTAACCATCCTTTTACAAAATTTCTCGAGGCTAGGCGACAAATGACAACGATGCAAATAATTAACGCGTGGTTACTCAATTTTATTGCCAGACCTGTGAGCTTATTGATCGTATATTTCACACACGTGGTTTCAACAGAATGGGGCAATTGCACACAGCCAGAGCTTCAATTCATTTCCTTAGGGAAAATTTCCACCAAAAACTAATGAGTCGCTTTGGAGATATTTTATGGGCACCGAGGTTGCCCGATCTACTTCGCAAGGATTGGAATGTCTGTAATGACAGTTGCCAATATATTGTGCTTTAAAGAAAAATAATCGTCGAGAAATCAACCAAGCTTACTGAGGCCTTTGGCGCAAAATACAAGGCTCCATTTAGAGTAGCGTGTTCAACTCGACGGAAAACATTTGAAAGACGTACTCCTTAAAAATAAAATCCGCTTTTTCATTCTATCGTTCAATGTTCTTAATAAAATTTTCTGTTAACAATAATGATTTTTATTTGGGTATTAAAATAAAAATTTTCCACCAGATACTCTGTATTTTCTGATTTTATACACGAAATTGCTTTTATATGTGGTTTAAAGTTAAAAACATATAATAACAAACTTATGCTTTGTTTAAAATCTTACAATTTGCAGCTTCAACATTTTTCAATAAATATTTCCGGAAACACTGGCTAATTTAGCGTTATACTATAAGCATATTGTTTTAATATACAAACAAAACATAAAAAACATCAAAAAAATTCTCCTTCTTTTGCAGTCCTTTAAATATTCACATAATATAAGCGCTAAATTTCCCAAAATTTATAATCATCATATGCCACCCGCAAAGAAACGGAAACTCTTAAGCAAGTGGAGCGTAAAAATTATATAAAATGAATTATTTTGTCGTTATGGCTCTACGCTTATGCATAAAAATTCTTTAAGCAACAACTGAAGCATCAAACTTTAAATGTATGATTATTGCATCAGAAACAGGCCAAAGTTAACATCTTGTTATTATCAAAAGCAATATTTGGAAAACAAGATAACTTGCATAAGAAAAAAAAAAAAAAAAATATTATTTTGACTGTAATGTTAAAATAGGAAAAAAATTTTTTATTTTATACTAGGTCTGGCCAATTATAAAGGCTTCTTAGCTAGAACTAAGGAAAATTACCGAATCTCTGGAGAAAAATTATTAACATGGCCCCCTTCTGGTCACAAATATTTTTTATTTTGATTTTTGGGCCGTGGGTTTAGTAGGTTGCTGGGTGTCCATTAGTGCGCCGCAAAATATCAATAATTAACAGAAAGAATCCTTTAGTTCAAAAATTAACATTTTGGTGAGTATCCAACATATGAGAAAATATGTGAAATATTGCGAAAATGTCAAATGGGTTATTCATCAAATGTTCTCGATAAAGCAGGTTTATATATCTTTTAAAGTGTGGTACTTTTATATGGGGCCAATGTTATATTATTGAATGGTTGGTACAGAATTCCGTTTAACAATTTGTGGCATGAAATGCACAGTTATGCAGAACTTTGTGACGATAGTATAATTCTGATTCCGTAAGGATACTTGATCGTATAAGAAAAATTGTATTAAAAAAAAGCATCATATGCATTTAGCTATGGAGTAATATTTGTAGCATTTACTACTAAAAAAAAACTATGTTTATAGTAATTTGAAATAATCATTTTAGTTGTTGTTTTTTAAAAGGAGTTCTAAACAAAAAAATATTTTTATGCGTTTTAAAACTAACTCGACTTTTATATTTATCCAAATAATCCATGATGAAATAACAAAAATCCAACTATAACTTTTTATAATTTAAAAATAACTAAAATATTGGGAACAACCCATTTGCCTTTCTGTAAAATGATTATTCAAAGCACCTTAAAGCAATATTTTCCCACAGTGCAATAATAAATTGCAAAAATAAATCCCTTTGCAAGCCATAACCTGCATGTTATTTTGTTTTAAAATTTGTTCAATAATTTTAATTATTACCATATATTATAATTCAAGTCATAAATCTTAATTTATTCACATTTAATTTTTCTCTGATTGCAAGATAAAAGAAATTATATTTTGTTTATTTAAGGACAAATATACTGGTTATCATACCTGTACTTTCATTATTATTAAAGCATTGTATGGTGTTTTCATTAAATCAGTTTTTATTCAACCATTTAAAAATAAAACAAATAATATTGGGATTTCTGTCAGATATTAATTAGAAAGGCATTTATGTAATTACTGTTAATCAGCCGGTAAAATTTAAAGAAATTAAGCTTATATATTGGTATATTTTAACACTTAAAGCAGTTAAAATAAAAAAGAAAAAAAAAAACACATTAACCCTTAGAGTTTGAAGACTGATTTTTGGCATAACTTACAAAGTGGGGCCACTAAGGTCCCGCGCAAAAAAATGTGTCTATATAGTTTATATGGTTACTTAAAAGTATTGAAAAAGTTATTTTTAAAGTAAATAATTTTGAATGCTAATTTTTATTTATTGTTGAACTAATTGTATTTAATACAAATTTTTGATTTTAAGTTTGGCTTAAGTTCATATAATTTCTTTTTATAAGAAGAAATTATTATTTATGTTAATGTTAAAAGAAACTTTAAATTTGAAAAAAGCTGAGTAGAATGCATTTTCGAAAGCAGCTACGCAATTTCATCATCAGTACTCTTTAAACAGTAGTACTGTATTTGGTTGTAAACATCACCTATTTAACTTACATGTAACAGAGAAAGGGATACGGCATGACTGTTTTCTTTCATTTTTACTTTGTAAGTTAGGACGAAGTTTACTTTTCATATACACTATGCTTTTTTCCATTAAAAGTCTCTTTGGCAACACTTGAATAAATAAAGTATATAATTTTATTTTTTTATAATTTTTAGCATATATTTTGATAAATCGCATTATTGAACAAAAATATAACTACCCATTCCTTTAGACTTATCTACATCCTATCACCTTTTATATAGTACCAATATATTCCATAATATGTTTCAGTCCTATGGTTAAATTTAAGGCATGTAGAACGTTTTGTTTTTCACTTTTTTTTAGTCCTAATATACAGAAGGCAGCGGCAAGGTTTTAGCAGTCCCTTACCTTTTATTTAAATGATATTATATCTGTCGCTGGGAAAGTTTTTTTGGTGCTGTTTTCCATTTTTGGTGCCAAGAAAGCAAAAAAAATTTGTAACGTAAAGTAGCACGTGTGGTAACTTGGGCCCCCAAGCGATAAACTTACCTTTTTATTACAAACAAAAAAAGACAGAAATAAATTATATTCAAAGTTACTGTAGAAAAACTAGAACTAGAGGAGCTAAAGTTGTCCATTCAATACTCTAAGGATTAATTTCTGGTTTTGCTTAATTGTTTGGATTTGGGAAAAAAATTATTTGGCTGCATCGAATGGTGCTTTCCTTCCGCTTTAAAAAGATAAATTTTATAAAAGTCTAATTATGATATTCCTCAGTACCATAAATACATTTTAACTTCCTGAAGCAAAAAATAAATATTATAATGCAAAAACTAACAGCAAAAATGTTTTTGGTAATTAAAGTGGGGTTTCAATGCAGTTTAAAATGTAAGAGGCGTAAACGATTTGTCACACCCAAAAGTAGCATTTTTAATTGAGTTTCTTAAAAAAGCTATTATACTATTTTTATATTAAACCTGATTTTGATAAATATTGTTTTGTCATATTATACCATCCTAATTATTGAGAGCTATCTTTTCAACGATAAGGTTTGCTTGGATCCCGCTGCAAACCGAAATATAATTTATTAAAAAATATGATGTTAATATATATCTGCTGCTAACCACGTGTTTACTAACACGTAACAAGTAAATTAAACCAAATTACATGCGTGTATGTGTGGCTTAAAAAATATTAATAAAATTGACTTTCCCACATATTCATATAATTGGTAAAGGAACACCAAACCATATAACCGTCACATACCCAAAAGAGTTTTGTACATATTGTTAATAGTTTGCTTAAAAAGTTTTTGACTAATTAATTATTTGCAGTTGACGGAAATCTAAAAAGTAAAAGTTTTCTGTTTTTGGCAGCTAGAAATTAAATAAACAAAAAGTTGTATTTACACAAGGAAAAACACAAAATTATTTAAGTTATTTTTTAAATAAGTCAAACCCTTTCTGAATCAAAAGTACAAAAATTGTGAATTTGCTTTAACTTATTAAAAAAAAATTGTTTTTTTCTAAAACTCATATAAAATCTTCATATACTTTTAAAAGGTGCATTATTTGTAGTAAAATTTTTACATATTAAGTTTTTTTTACAATTGAATTGTTGTAGTTAACATGTAAATGCAAATAATATTTTCTGAAATTTATTTATGAGCATATTTTAAAAAAAAAAATCTTTTTTAATTTCTTTCCTAAACTATATTTGCTCCTCATAAGAACAAAGACAAATGATAATTTTCCGCTTTTTAAAATACTCTATACTTACAAGTCAATTGAAGTGTTTTAACTGCCTCTGATTTAAAATCTGAAGTACTTTAAATATTAAATTGTTAAATTTTTTTACAATTCTATGACATTCCTTAAATTTTTCTAATAGTGTCCACAAGCTACAGCAAAATCCCAATTGTCCAAACAAAGTTTTATTTTTTCTGAAAAATAAAAATAAAACAGTTTGTAGTTGAAGTCATTTAGACTACAAACCAAAGGTTGTTCTTCATATTTACACAAATGAATACTTGAAAAAAAAACGTATGCAATGTTTGCTGTACCACTACACTCGAGAAAATAACCAAAGATTTTCTATTTAACCTGAAAATGTAGTTTTTAATTCGAAAGTGAGTTCAGTGGTGCAAAATTGTATACTAGGTGTTCTTTAATGTGGTTACGTTTTTAATACTTAAACCGCTTACGTGGTAGGGACATTATGCGTTTGTGCAGACGTTCGTTACACCCAAAAATAATAGTATAAGACTCACCTTCAAACTTTATAGTTAGAGTGCTAAACAAAAACATACATTTAAATAAATATTTATTCACTAAAAAAAGTGCTAAAAATATGCTTTTGTATTGGAAAAACAAGACCCAGTGGAACAATTTTCAAAAGCAAAACTAATACAATTGTTATATTTAACGTGAAAAAATAACAATTAAATTTCATAGAGCTTAAACTAAAAAAAATTTGTTTATTTGGTGTAACAATGTATAACCATCGATAGTTAAACCTTTTTTATTGTTGGCTAACGAACAGGGGTAAACAATGAAAATTGCTAAGGTGACCTAAAGCAAACCAAAATAAAAGTTGTTTTTCAAGTTCCAAATAAAAAAAATTTTAAAAAAGATTTTAGTTTTTGTTTAAATAGGTTTCAGTTTTTTATTTTAAAAGTTCATTTTTAATTTTATTATATACAAAAACATTGTTATTTTATTTTTTAAAATAATTTTTTATATTTATATATACCATTAAAATTAATTTATCATTTTTTTGTAATGACTATTCTAACCTTAAATTTTTACCTTTTATTTTTTTAGATTATTTGTTTTATGCATGTCATTTATAAAATTATAGTATATATTAAAAAGTACATTGTCTTTATTATTGTGCAATAATTGGCAAATAAATACGCTTCTGTAAGCCAATGTGTAGACAGAAATCAAAATGGTGGAAACTATCAATCTTTGTTGTTATCAGGAGTAAAAATTATTTATGAAAAAAATTAAGAAATTCCTACTTATATTGGGTTCATGCAATAAATAGAAAAAATATTATTTTAGCTTTTCTTTTATTAATAAAAATTTATCTTTGAAAAAACATGATAAAGTTTCTGTTTAACTGTAGTAATACAAAATATGTATATAAAAGGTGGTGGAAAACTTTAGTTTGGGAGCACTGCCACAGCAGATTTTATAATACTTATTTCTTACTTTTAAGTTATAAAATTTTGAATTATAAAGACACAGAGGTTTGCCATTTCGTTTGCCATTTCTTTTTTATCCGTCTGCGATCCCATAAAGTACATATTTTATAGCTCCTTATAAATAGAAAAGTCGACTTAGCGATTTCTTTTTGTCCGCCTATTCGTTTGTCCGAGTTGTGGTTGAAATAAGCGTTTAGAATTTTCCCGATATTGCATAGACCTTTAAGTGGTTTTTAACTATCAAAAATATTTGCGAAAAAATTGCTGTAAAATTCCAGCAAAACTGCCTTATAACTGACGAAATATAAGCCAACACCCCAAAATACCTCTGTTTATTTCTCTAAGTTTTTACAAAAAACCTCTACCATTTCTCCGGAATCGCCTCTACATGGGTGCAATGTAAGACCTACTTCTATTAACATTTTTATGGAACATGCCAACACCCTATTGCCGCCCCTAATAGGTATGCAAAACAAACCTAATTTTTTTTATTTTATTTAAATTGCTCCCACAGCTTTCAGGGTGCTTCTTCAATGGTCAAATGTAAGATCAACTACAAATAATTTTTCGTTTCAAACTTGTTTGTGGAAAATGCTTGCCCTATCTAAAGCCCCTAACAGGGTTGCAATTCAAATTAAAAAAAAAATAGAGTAAAACCCCCTACAACTTCCCCAGAGTCACGTTTTGAGAAATAAAATTTATCACGGACCCTTAACAGTTGTCCCTTGCAAACATATTGCAAGAACATACCTGCTATCTCCATCATCTAAGGGAGTTGCCACACAAAATTTACAAAAATTATTAAAAACGCCCATAACTTCTTCACAGTCGGCCTCAGCGAAATAAAGTAAACGACCGAACCCTTTAGTATCCCTTCCCAAAAATATTTCTTGAACATACTTACCATTATCCTCACCGCCTAAGAAGGCTCCTATACAGAATTTAAAAAAAAATTTAGAAAAAAATCTTACAACTTCCCCGTAAATACCCTAAAAAAGTTATTTTATTGTAATACATGCAGTACGAAATAACTCTGCAAAATCAGATGGCAGGATATATAATAAGGCCAATGTGAAGGGTATATATGATTTAAAACATCCGAATATAGCGATTTTACTTGTTTTCAACTACAGTGGCAGCCATGCATCTCTGATTTTTTGAAGATTGGGAGCTAAAGTCTGCATTTAAAATGAAAAACCTTTTTTGTATGAAAGATATTGAACAGATTTTTTTAAGTGAGACTATTTATACGAATCTAAAAAGAATTAAGTTAATAGTCTTTAGGTATTTTGTTTTATTAAATCAGTTAATTTTTCCCAAAACTTTGATGCAATCGACGGAGTGAGTGTACAGCCTATTTAAAAATCTAAAATTTAAAAGAAATTTTTATCAATTAATGGCAAGAAAAAGATTTAGTTTGTTTTATAATGTAACCGGTATTGATAACTTGCCAGCATTTTTAAGCCAAACTCCTAAAATTTTGATTTTACTTAAGTTAAATTTTTGCTTTTTTAAATTAAATGCTTTTGTTGCGGCAACCAAGCAATGGAGAATAATTACGTTCCTTATCTTTGTTGGTTTCACAGCAGTATATTAGTTTTTATACTATAACTATAAAACACAACGGCTTTATGAGATAAAAAGAAGCTTTGAAATAATTAACACAATAATCTTTGTTAAAATTCAATATTAACTTGACATTCTTAAAAATTAACTGCTGTCACTTGCATCCCTTAATTTTGTATTCCTCCTACAATAGATGCCGCTGCTAGTACCGCAACACTAATTAAAAAGATTAATGTTAACAAAAACACAGCTTGAATTTATAGAATACAAAGAAAATCATAGTTATTTTATAATTTTGCGAAGTTTTGCGAAGTAATGTATTATTCATAGCATGAATTAATATTTTTATGTTAAGAACAAACCTGACATTGTTTTTATTCAATATCAAAAACACCTTTAAAATTCATTAGATATTCGCAAATTAAAATAGGTGGGTCTGAGGTTAAATTTAGGATTACAACTGAATTAAAGGGAGTTTTTATGTTAATTTGTTTAAAATGTTGTCAGAAAAAAAACTTAAACTAATTTTTATTATTAAAAAGCAAACTTTATGTTTCTGTTAAAAATAAAAGAAAAAGGTGTCTGTATTTCTTCACAAATTTTTATAAATTTGTTGTGTCAAACTAACTTCTCGCGTGTCTTTGGGACCCTGTAGATGATGCCTAATAACGATATTCCGAGAAAGGTTAGTATGTATGTACAATACATTTTAATTCAAAACACTTACTTTAATTAACTCACAGTTGACATTTATTTTTGTAACTGCCTTTTATCTGCAAAATATTTTAAAGAAATATTTCTTCCAAAAAATATGTCACTCTGTCTGTTACACCATTAAAGAAATCTATTTAGCATACTCAACCAAGGGTTCCATTTTCATCATGCATATATTATTTATTTCCTCTTCTTCATTCCTTTACTTACTTTAAGGGGTAACACAATTTTATCAACATTTAAATTGCGCATCACTTCGTTCTTTTAAAAGATTATCTTAGATGCCAGTACCATTACTGAAAAAGAACAAATCAGTTTAGAATAATGTATGTACACGCTTGAGTGCTTGAATATTCAATGTGCATAAATATTTTTTTCTATTTCGAAAATTTTGGTAACGAGTTTAAAAATTACAGAACAGAATGTTTTTGCAACTTTATCTTTGTGTTTTATTATTTCATTTATTTTTTCAAGATGAAGGAACCTTTTTTTCAGAGATGGCAATGTCGGTACGGTTGAAATGGATTTAAGCTAGTCGGAGCAGCTCACAAATTTTTTCATTACAAATAAATTTTTTTTTAAGAACCAAAACGAAAAGCATTAAATGTATTAACAATCATTGATAAACAAAAAATAAAAATAATCTTAATAAGCTCTACTAACATTTTTAAATTTAAAATCTCCATTAAGCAGGGGCGTCCTATATAAAAAATTTAAAGTATCTAGGGAATCAAAGCAACTAAAACTAAATACTTATCATCTAGAAAAAAACTGCGAGACAATAAAACTTTTATCTTAGCACAAGTCAATAATCTGTTTAGGGATAATCAGACATAGTTACTAAATACAATTTTTTGTGACCATACTTATTTAAACATGCAAGCTTAATTCAAATGGGAAAGTATCGAGTGTGCGATGGCTCGCCCAATGAAGATATTAAATTTCACATAGCGATTATACCACGAAACCATTTAGGTTATAAAATAATAAAATAAATTTAAAAGTTTATAATCGTAAATTTGTTATAAAGTTCAATTAACTTGCAAGTTTTATTATATTCAGTTCCTTCCCTACAGAGTTAATATATATTGAAATTAATTTATAGGTAGGAAGGCAGCTAGGAAAACTCCGTCTGTCTGACACTTGAAAGCAAAATGCCTTAATTTAATAAACTTAAACCAAAAAACCGGCTAAGATCTAAAAAAATGTACTTTGTATAACTATTTTAAATTAATATAATTAAATTATTTTCAGCTTTTTAATTTAAAATAAAAACATTGGTTTTCCATCCCTGGTATACATAGTTGAGGTCATTTAATAACACATTTTTTAGAAACATGCAAAGCACGAAGAGTTTTGGAAAGACAGTAATGCAATTGAGTAACTTAAGCCAATGGTATCATGATTATGATGCAAATTGGTAGTCAAACAGCAAAGAAAATAAATATATATTATAAGCTGCAAATAGAGCAAAAAAAATTATATTTTGTAGCCTTCACATAAGTGATAAGAGTATACATATATACGAGTATAAGTTTGTCATTCCGGTTGTCATTTCTTTGTTATCCGTTTGCGACCCCAAAAATTATATATATTCTGGATCTTTATCGTTGAAATCAACTTTCTGAAGCCCCACGATGTCGCATAGACTCGTGAGCAGTATCAAACCATCAGAAATATCTGCAAAAAAATTTTTGGGTAAATCTAGCAAAATCGCTATATAACTGATGGAGATATTGGCCAAAAACTAAGACCACCTCTGTTTATTTCTTAAAAGTTTTTACATAAAAACCTCTACAACTGCTTGGAGTTGCCCCGTTCAATGTGCAATGAAAGAATGATTGCCAATTAAATTGTCCCCATGAACATTTTTGGAAATATACTTTCACCTTAATTCCGGCCCCAAGCAAGGCTGCCATACAAAGTTTAATTTTTCTTTAATTTTTTTAAATCGCTCACACAGCTTTTAAGGTACACCTACAATCAATTTGTCCTCGTAAGCGTTTTTGTGAAACATACTTACACTCTATCTCTAGCCTCTAAAATAATTGCTACACAAGATTTGAAAAAATTGGGTAAAAACCCCCTACAACTTCTCTGAAGTCGCCCCTTGAGGAACAAAATATATCACAGACACACACTAGTGTTTCCTCCCAAACGTATTCCTAGAGTGTATTTACCCCTTATCTCTATCTCCTAAGAGGGTTGCGATACAAAAATTATGTAAAACGCCCATAAATTCCTCAGGATCGGTCATAGAAAAATAAAGTTTAAACCGACCCCCATTAGTTTTATCTCCCAAACATATTCCTACAATATACTAAGCCCCTATCCCCAAGCCCTAAGAAGATTGACAAAAAAATTGTAAAAAAATTAGGCAAAACCCCCTTCAACTTCACCGGACTCGCCCCTAGAGCAAAAAAATTTATCACAGACCCCAATCAGCTTTCCTCTCAAACATATTCCTAGAACATACTTACCCTCTATCACCATCACCTACTTAGATTGTCATACGAAATTTAGAAAAGTTGTGTAAAAATGCCTACAACTTCCTCAGAGTCGGCCTAAGAGCAATAAATTGTACGACCGAATTTATTTAAATTACTTATCCATGTATACTTTTTTCTATTTATCTATTTGCATAATGATTACATCTGATATTTAAACAAAGTATATTTGTATATATGTTGCGTTAAGGCTCATATAAACAGCAAACCACAGAAAAGAATAAATTATAAATACAGAAAAAAAACCCTCGAAACAAATTTCTCCATTTGTGGCCTTTTATTTTAATGTATTTTAAAATTACCAAATTTATAGAAAAAAAAATCGGTTTTTTTCTTATTTTATTTGCGTTTTATGTTAAAAGTTTTTCATTTGGCATTAATTTTTAATTCAGACCACAAATATGCCACATTTATTTTTAAGTCAAAATTATTTAACAGACAAATATTTAATGTGATTCTTTTCCTTTTATTCAAGGGCAAAGTCGCTTAACTTTTTTACAATAAAAATAAGAGTTTTGTTGATTTCGTCATAGAAAAGTATGCAAAAACATATTATTTTAAAAAATTTATAAAAAAAATATATAATATAAAATTTTGTCCACAATATGTACTAATACAAGTATAGTATGTAAATACTGAAAAACAAGGATTTAATAAAATATTTTATTAAAGTTTTCAAAAATAAATTATAACTCTCATTTAAGGATTTTATTTCATTTTGTACACATATGTTGTTTTTAAATTTAAGGCTCATAAAAATATTTTAATATTTTTAATATAAACTTTTAGAAATATTTAAAAAATTAGAGCTAATGCCAACACATTTATTTCCACGTCAATAGAAAAAAAAAATTGTAAATTGACCCGGCGTAATAGAGTAAGATTTAATCTAAACCAGTGATAGGCACACTAATACTATTGCATTTGTTATTGTTTATGTGCAGTTTCAGATAATATTAATTCTATATTGTTGTTAGTGTAATTAAACAAACAAGCGCTAATCATCCGCCTTGTTTGAAAACTCATCTGAGACTGAATTAAAATTTTTAGTGTTTTGTATACGTGTAGTTAAGATAAAAGAGAGTTTAGTAAGGGCATCATTATAACCCAACCACAATGTGTAAGTAGCTAAAATCAATTTGAGGAATTTCAGGCGAAAAATACAAAGTCCAGGAAGACATTCTTATGAGGATTTTGTCAAAGAAATGGTCAGATCCCATTGGCAATCAATATAGACTGTAGCATATTAAAAATTTTGTGGCGGTAGATTAATATTTATAGTAGTTATACCGTTCAGTAGCAGCTAAGGTGCATTCAGGAATCAATAAGCGACCTACTGCCCTGCTCAATTTTGTAAACACAAAAAAACCTTCTCTACACATCTAGAAGGATATATAGGTATCTTTTTGCAACTTCACGCAACCTTTTTTCCCCCCAAATGGTTAAAAGGTCCCTTTTATAAATACCCAAAAAAGGTTTCTAGCCAGTATTTACCCTTTTATTTGCTAAAGTCCAGGCAAAACCCCACCTCTCACATCGTATAAAAAAATATTATAACCAGAAATTAAAAACGCCTGCAACTCATAATTCTTTGTGCAGTGTGGCAAGAATTTATGAAACATAATTTATAAACGTACTCATCTCTTGACGTAGGTAAAACAAAAGTTTGTGCACCCAAGAAAATATTTCATAGTCCTTGCAAAGACAGTTTTTTTTGGGAAAAAAAGGTAAGAGAGGACCTAAAACAACTAAAGCTTAAAAGCTCAGTAGGATCTAAAATCCAATATGATGAAAAAATTTTGACTGGAATCAGTCAATTTCACACATCAACTAATCACCTTAATAACTTCCGATCAGCTTTTTCACTGTGGCGTATTTATTTAAATAAAAAATATTTTGTGGTGAACTCCCAAAAGCATTAAACTGTCTGAAAGTGTCTAAAGTGAAATTCTGTATATTTCAATACGAAAAAGAGCTTCCTCACTAGGACTTCCAAGAGCGATTTTTCAAAAAATTTGAGGGAAGTATCTTAAGTTCCTGTCTTTTTAAAATTCAAACCGTTAAAAACTGAAAGAATGTGACTTTGATAAACGATGTTTGAGCGTTCTTGCACTGTAAATCCTATTTTTTTGGAGCGACGAGTCTCGTGAGGTAATATTAGGGTTTATATTGGCTTAAGAGGTAAATATTTCTCGAGAAATAAGCTCAATGAAAAAAATATATCAACCATGTGATACTCTGTACTTTTGCCAATTATAAATTTTCTTGTCTATTTTTCCACACAAGCTATTGTGAGTATATCACCACCATGCAATTTGATGCAATAGAGGTAAAACAAAAATTTTACAACCCCCCCTCCCCCTTCCCACCTTGACAATCCTTGGCTGTGGTTGGAAGGTTTTCTTGGTAATATTATTCTATGAATATAACTTGTTTGATTATTTATTCTTGCTCCAAGATTTAAATCTATTTACATATCCCATACACAACTACTGATGCAGATGGCTACTTTCAAATAACACATATGGAAATTGCTGGTTATTAAACACAAATAAGAAGTAAGTATAAAGCAACAATGGATTTTATGGCTACAAATGCTTTTAGGTGTTACCTGAAGCTTTTACGGGATTTAATGTAAATAATATTAGTGTGAGAAAAATAAAAAAAAATAAAGATTAACCTTAAGTTAAGTAAAGCTGGTTTTACTGGTAAATACTAAGGGAATTTAAACAAGGATGTGTAGACGCCCTTTTAAGTTAGTTTATTCACTAAAAGGCCAATATAAGCTTTTGTCGTTTGTTCTCATAAAACTGTAGGATGAAATAGCAACGTTCTATTTTAAACTGAAAAATACAAGTAAAAGGGCATGAAATTAAATGCTTAAAGTTACCATAAATTAGAAGATTTTAATATAATGCACCAATGGTAATACGAAAGAACATTTTTTGTTATTTTTAATTATTTTTTCTTTAAGTTAAAGTAATTTATCCAAAGAAATTATTCTTTTGTAATTCGAGAACTAAAATTAACTATGTTCGTTAAAAGCAAATAGAATATGCCACTTGCTGTTTATTGCTATTCTTTTGTCGGCTAAATCTTATATTTTTGTGTTGTTTAAAGTTCCTGAAAAAACTTTAAGTCAACAAGGCTATGGTTTCCAGGAATGGTTTGTTTTTTACGTTTAATGCTTACAGTGACCACTGTTAGCCTACCTTTTTATAATTTTTAGGATTTTTACCTTGAGATTAAGTTTTGTGAGTTATTCTTGAGAAAACTAAAATTTTTTAACCCCCATGTAGGTTTAACCCTCATCATACCGACATAAAAACTGACAAATCCTACCAACATGTGTCTTTAAGACACATACATACAAATTAAAAGAAAAAAGCATAAGACAATTACAAATTAGTTTATGTTAAGTAATTATACCCTTCACATAGTGATAGGGTATATATCACTTTGTCATTCCGTTTGTAATTTCTTTATTATTCATTTGCGACCCCATAAAGTATATATATTCTGGATCTTTATAGATAGGGAAGCCGATTTAGCGATGTCCGTCTGTCCGTCTGTCCATCTGTCCGTCTGTCCGTCTGTTGAAATCAAGTTTCCGGAGTCAAATAAAAAGATACAGACCAGTTAATGGTGTCAAACGATCAGAAATATCCCGCTAACAATCGCTATTTTAAATCAGCAAAATCGGTTCACTATTGACCGAGATATAAGCGAAAACCCAGAGTAACCCATTTTTTTTAGGACAAAATCCGTGCATATATCCCCATATATCTCAGTAAGTATAGTCACTCTTGCCACAAAACTTGGCACGGATACTCCTAAAGAAGGGGCCTAAATAATGGAAAAAGTTTTTTCAGATAGGACCAGGGGAAGGGGTATTTTTCCTACAATTGCACAAATTTGGTGAAATATTTTATGCGCTATATCTCGGAAACTATAACAGCTATCGACATAAAATGTTCTACAAAAAGTGATTGTACGCAAAGATCTACACTTTAAAGAAAAAATTTTTTGAGTGGGGGCAAAAAATGGGGTAGCTCCCATACAAATCGACAAATGTTATAAAATATTCGATACGCTATATCTCGAAAACTGTAACAGCCATCGACATAAAATGTTCTACAAAAAGTAATTGTCCGCAAAGATCTACACTTTAAAGAAAAAATTTTTTGAGTGGGGGCAAAAAATGGGGTAGCTCCCATACAAATCGACAATTGTTATAAAATATTCGATACGCTATATCTCGGAAACTGTAACAGCTATCGACATAAAATGTTCTACAAAAAGTAATTGTACGCAAAGATCTACACTTTAAAGAAAAAATTTTTCGAGTGGGGGCAAAAAATGGGGTAGCTCCCATACAAATCGACAATTGTTATAAAATATTCGATACGCTATATCTCGGAAACTATAACAGCTATCGACATAAAATGTTCTACAAAAAGTGATTGTACGCAAAGATCTACGCTTTAAAGAAAAAATTTTTCGAGTGGGGGCAAAAAATGGGGTAGCTCCCATACAAATCGACAATTGTTATAAAATATTCGATACGCTATATCTCGGAAATTATAACAGCTATCGACATAAAATGTTCTACAAAAAGTGATTGTACGCAAAGATCTACACTTTAAAGAAAAAATTTTTTGAGTGGGGGCAAAAAATGGGGTAGCTCCCATACAAATCGACAATTGTTATAAAATATTCGATACGCTATATCTCGGAAACTGTAACAGCTATCGACATAAAATGTTCTACAAAAAGTAATTGTACGCAAAGATCTACACTTTAAAGAAAAAATTTTTTGAGTGGGGGCAAAAAAAGGGGTAGCTCCCATACAAATCGACAATTGTTATAAAATATTCGATACGCTATATCTCGGAAACTATAACAGCTATCGACATTAAATGTTCTACAAAAAGTAATTTTACGCAAAGATCTACACTTTAAAGAAAAAAATTTTTGAGTGGGGGCTAAAAAAGGGGTAGCTCCCATACAAATCGACAATTATTATAAAATATTCGATACGCTATATCTCGGCTATCGACATTAAATGTTCTACAAAAAGTAATTGTACGCAAAGATCTACACTTAAAAGAAAAAATTTTTTTAGTGGGGGCAAAAAATGGGGTAGCTCCCATACAAATCGACAATTGTTATAAAATATTCGATACGCTATATCTCGGAAACTGTAACAGCTATCGACATAAAATGTTCTACAAAAAGTAATTGTACGCAAAGATCTACACCATAAAGAAAAAAATTTTTGAGTGGGGGCAAAAAATGGGGTAGCTCCCATAAAAATCGACAATTGTTATAAAATATTCGATACGCTATATCTCGGAAACTGTAACAGATATCGACATAAAATGTTCTACAAAAAGTGATTGTACGCAAAGATCTACGCTTTAAAGAAAAAATTTTTCGAGTGGGGGCAAAAAATGGGGTAGCTCCCATACAAATCGACAATTGTTATAAAATATTCGATACGCTATATCTCGGAAACTATAACAGCTATCGACATAAAATGTTCTACAAAAAGTAATTGTACGCAAAGATCTACACTTTAAAGAAAAAATTTTTTGAGTGGGGGCAAAAAATGGGGTAGCTCCCATACAAATCGACAATTGTTATAAAATATTCGATACGCTATATCTCGGAAACTATAACAGCTATCGACATAAAATGTTCTACAAAAAGTGATTGTACGCAAAGATCTACGCTTTAAAGAAAAAATTTTTCGAGTGGGGGCAAAAAATGGGGTAGCTCCCATACAAATCGACAATTGTTATAAAATATTCGATACGCTATATCTCGGAAATTATAACAGCTATCGACATAAAATGTTCTACAAAAAGTGATTGTACGCAAAGATCTACACTTTAAAGAAAAAATTTTTTGAGTGGGGGCAAAAAATGGGGTAGCTCCCATACAAATCGACAATTGTTATAAAATATTCGATACGCTATATCTCGGAAACTGTAACAGCTATCGACATAAAATGTTCTACAAAAAGTAATTGTACGCAAAGATCTACACTTTAAAGAAAAAAATTTTTGAGTGGGGGCTAAAAAAGGGGTAGCTCCCATACAAATCGACAATTATTATAAAATATTCGATACGCTATATCTCGGCTATCGACATTAAATGTTCTACAAAAAGTAATTGTACGCAAAGATCTACACTTAAAAGAAAAAATTTTTTTAGTGGGGGCAAAAAATGGGGTAGCTCCCATACAAATCGACAATTGTTATAAAATATTCGATACGCTATATCTCGGAAACTGTAACAGCTATCGACATAAAATGTTCTACAAAAAGTAATTGTACGCAAAGATCTACACCATAAAGAAAAAAATTTTTGAGTGGGGGCAAAAAATGGGGTAGCTCCCATAAAAATCGACAATTGTTATAAAATATTCGATACGCTATATCTCGGAAACTGTAACAGATATCGACATAAAATGTTCTACAAAAAGTGATTGTACGCAAAGATCTACGCTTTAAAGAAAAAATTTTTCGAGTGGGGGCAAAAAATGGGGTAGCTCCCATACAAATCGACAATTGTTATAAAATATTCGATACGCTATATCTCGGAAACTATAACAGCTATCGACATAAAATGTTCTACAAAAAGTAATTGTACGCAAAGATCTACACTTTAAAGAAAAAATTTTTTGAGTGGGGGCAAAAAATGGGGTAGCTCCCATACAAATCGACAATTGTTATAAAATATTCGATACGCTATATCTCGGAAACTATAACAGCTATCGACATAAAATGTTCTACAAAAAGTGATTGTACGCAAAGATCTACGCTTTAAAGAAAAAATTTTTCGAGTGGGGGCAAAAAATGGGGTAGCTCCCATACAAATCGACAATTGTTATAAAATATTCGATACGCTATATCTCGGAAATTATAACAGCTATCGACATAAAATGTTCTACAAAAAGTGATTGTACGCAAAGATCTACACTTTAAAGAAAAAATTTTTTGAGTGGGGGCAAAAAATGGGGTAGCTCCCATACAAATCGACAATTGTTATAAAATATTCGATACGCTATATCTCGGAAACTGTAACAGCTATCGACATAAAATGTTCTACAAAAAGTAATTGTACGCAAAGATCTACACTTTAAAGAAAAAAATTTTTGAGTGGGGGCTAAAAAAGGGGTAGCTCCCATACAAATCGACAATTATTATAAAATATTCGATACGCTATATCTCGGCTATCGACATTAAATGTTCTACAAAAAGTAATTGTACGCAAAGATCTACACTTAAAAGAAAAAATTTTTTTAGTGGGGGCAAAAAATGGGGTAGCTCCCATACAAATCGACAATTGTTATAAAATATTCGATACGCTATATCTCGGAAACTATAACAGCTATCGACATAAAATGTTCTACAAAAAGTGATTGTACGCAAAGATCTACGCTTTAAAGAAAAAATTTTTCGAGTGGGGGCAAAAAATGGGGTAGCTCCCATACAAATCGACAATTGTTATAAAATATTCGATACGCTATATCTCGGAAATTATAACAGCTATCGACATAAAATGTTCTACAAAAAGTGATTGTACGCAAAGATCTACACTTTAAAGAAAAAATTTTTTGAGTGGGGGCAAAAAAAGGGGTAGCTCCCATACAAATCGACAATTGTTATAAAATATTCGATACGCTATATCTCGGAAACTATAACAGCTATCGACATTAAATGTTCTACAAAAAGTAATTTTACGCAAAGATCTACACTTTAAAGAAAAAAATTTTTGAGTGGGGGCTAAAAAAGGGGTAGCTCCCATACAAATCGACAATTATTATAAAATATTCGATACGCTATATCTCGGCTATCGACATTAAATGTTCTACAAAAAGTAATTGTACGCAAAGATCTACACTTAAAAGAAAAAATTTTTTTAGTGGGGGCAAAAAATGGGGTAGCTCCCATACAAATCGACAATTGTTATAAAATATTCGATACGCTATATCTCGGAAACTGTAACAGCTATCGACATAAAATGTTCTACAAAAAGTAATTGTACGCAAAGATCTACACCATAAAGAAAAAAATTTTTGAGTGGGGGCAAAAAATGGGGTAGCTCCCATAAAAATCGACAATTGTTATAAAATATTCGATACGCTATATCTCGGAAACTGTAACAGATATCGACATAAAATGTTCTACAAAAAGTGATTGTACGCAAAGATCTACGCTTTAAAGAAAAAATTTTTCGAGTGGGGGCAAAAAATGGGGTAGCTCCCATACAAATCGACAATTGTTATAAAATATTCGATACGCTATATCTCGGAAACTATAACAGCTATCGACATAAAATGTTCTACAAAAAGTAATTGTACGCAAAGATCTACACTTTAAAGAAAAAATTTTTTGAGTGGGGGCAAAAAATGGAGTAGCTCCCATAAAAATCGACAATTGTTATAAAATATTCGATACGCTATATCTCGGAAACTGTAACAGATATCGAAACCAAATGTTCTACAAAAAGTGATTGTACGCAAAGATCTACACTTTAAAGAAAAAATTTTTTGAGTAGGGGCAAAAAATGGGGTAGCTCCCATACAAATCGACAATTGTTATAAAATATTCGATACGCTATATCTCGGAAACTGTAACAGCTATCGACATAAAATGTTCTACAAAAAGTAATTGTACGCAAAGATCTACACCTTGAAGAAAAATTTTTTTGAGTGGGGGCAAAAAAAGGGGTAGCTCCCATACAAATTAACAATTTTTGTTAAATTTTCGATATGCTATATCTCGTAAACTATAACAGCTATCAACTCAAAATGTTCTACAAAAAGTAATTGTACGCAAAGACCTACACTTTAAAGAAAAACATTTTTGAGTGAGGGCAATAAAAGGGGTAGCTCCCATACAAATTAACAATTTTTATAAAATATTCGATACGCTATATCTCGGAAACTGAAAAAGATATCGAAATGAAATGTTCTACAAAAAGTAATTGGACAAAAAGGCCTACGCTTTAAAGAAAAATATTTTTGAGTGGGGGCAAAAAAAGGGGTAGCCCCAATGCAAATTAATAATTTTTGTTAAATTTTCGATATGCTATATCTCGGAAACTATAACAGATATCGAAATCAAATGTTCTACAAAAAGTGATTGGATATCAAGGGCTACGCTCTGAAGGAAAAAATTTTCGGATGGGGGGTGAAGAAGGGGTAGCTCCCATACAAATTAACAATTTTTATAAAATTTTCGATACGCTTCTGGAAAACTATTACAGCTATCGACTTCGAATATTCTACAAAAAGTAATAATCAAATAAGTTATACATTTTGGAAAAAAAGTTGGAGAAGAGCAGCGGGACTAGAACATTTAATAAGTTTTATTAACCTTTAAATTTGGATAATGTCGAAAACTTTTAAAACTTTCGACCTCAAATCTTCTTCATCTATGTATTTCTATTATTCATACAAACGTTAAAATTTTTTTATTTTTTCTATGGGCTTTAAAACTCGCACAAGGTTTTTTATTAAATTATTTGCAGTGCAAAATTACTCGGCTGGGTATATTTAAAGACCAATGTGAAGGGTATATAAGATTCGGCATAGCAGAATATAGCGCTCTTACTTGTTTTTTATTGAATACATTCTTTACAATTTATAACTTTTGTAGCATGCTCATTGCAGACATTATTTTTACATATTTGGCAGCATTGCTTTATTATACGACTTATTTTTGGATCGCACATATAGCATCTTTTACGTTTATTTGTTGTAGAAGTGGTTGTATTTGGTGTATTTCCTTCTTGAAGAACTTTTTCCATGCATTAAACTATAGGACGTTGTAATTTATTTCTTGACCTTTGATGTATTTGGGGGGCAATAAGTCCTTCGCAACTTCTCGTAAAAAGAGTTTTCGAGCTTTTTTTGCTTGTGTTGCTTTCCATGATGGATGTAAATTTTTCCAAATAATATATGCTGCAATTGCACAAACATCAATTAAATTGGAAAAGAACGTAAATGGCCACCTGTTTGATTTTCTCCGGCAAGTAAAACTATGTGCAAGTTGGTCCAAAGTGTCAACTGCTCCTTAAGTTCGATTGTAATGTAAATTTACCTCCGATTTGTTCTTATTTTGTGAGTCGCAGTGGGTGTCATAGTGCATTGTAGAGAGTAAAAGAACTGCTCTATTCGGTTAAGGGACATAAGATACCAAAGTTTTATTATTAATAAAACCAAACAAATTTGTTTCAACTTGCCTTTTTCTGTTTGGCAAAAATGATGAAGGAACACAGCGCTTATTTTTCTTTAGAGTGCCCGTTATTGTCAAACCTTTAGCCAATAAGTTATTCGCAAGTTCCAAACTCGTAAAATAATTATCACATGTTATATTTCGGCCTGTGTTTTCATAGGGTTGAACTAACTCCTCCACAACTCTTTGGCCCAAACCAAAACCCCTCTGGTTGTTTATTTTGCCTAAGTAAGGTATTGCGTTGAGTGGGTAGGCTGTTTTGCTGTCACATACCCACCAAATTTTTAGTCCATACTTATCTGGTTTACTAGGCATATATTGGCGGAAAGAACACCTTCCACGAAACGGAACAAGCTGCTCATCGACAGTAAGGTTGTCACCAGGAATGTAAAACTTTTTTAGATTTTTATTGACAATTTCAAATAAATCCCTTACAGGTGCCAGTTTATCCTTTTGCTGTCGAATGCTTCTAGTGCTTTTGTCGTCAAACCGCAAATTTTTGGAAATTTCCATAAAACGATTTCGACTCATAGTAGCCCGAAAAATTGGGCAACCATATCGCGAACTCCAAAACTCAGCAATCTCTGTGTTTGCTTCTTTTTTTGTCCCTGCTGTAATGAAAAGTCCAACATAGGCTCTTATTTCTGTTACATTTGTTGGACGCCAGGCATTCTGATTTGTAGTCACTGCATACAAATTGATTAATTTTACAATTGAATCAAAAATTTCGTCATTCAAATATAGCTCGATTGCCTCTAAAGGGTCTTCAATTTGTTTTCCTAGTGGCAAGTTAACTGTGTTCAATGGGCACCGAATTATATTTCAAGCAGGAATACGCCTTTGAGGTTTTGGAATAGAATACCACTGAGTTCCGTCCTTACCAACAAATATTTCACCATATTCCTCACCTGCATCTTCCTCAATATGCGAAATAGTATCAGACATCTCGGAAGCATCATTTTCAATATTTTCATTATTTTGACTATCTTCGATATCAGATTGCAAAAACATATCCTCGTCTTCTATATCATCAACCGTATCTTCATCAATTTCTTCCGCGGCTAGTCGGATTTCCTCTTCTGTAAGTCGCTTTGGCATATTTTTTTATAAAATGAACTTGCACATCAATACTCTACAAAATCTAACCGCAACTAATTTGTTGTTTTTCAACATTCAGTATCAGGTGATTATTGATTTCAATAAAAGGGAATTCCCCATATTTAATATAGTGATATGAAAATATGCAATTTGTTTAAATATATATATGAAAGATAGTTGCTGCTAAACAAATATAAATTCTGTAACATATATGACAGATAGTTGCTTTTTTTCTAAATTTGCGCATTCTACTAAATTCTTTGTATGTGTCTCTGAGACACATGTTGGTAGTTTATGCAGAGTACAAATTTTCTCAAGAGTGAGCGATAAAAAAACACCATTCATGAAAAATCTCGAGAGTGAAAAATCCTAAAAAAAATTTTTTCTTCTCACGTTCATAAAAGAGAGTGAAAAAGTTTTTGCCAACCCTCACTCACTTATGAGAAGTTTGTCGTTTTTTTTTTCACGCTCACAAATCACAAATGAAAAATAAAAACCAAATTTTATTTCTCACTCACAAATGAATGAGAAATTTCTTCTTTTCACTTTCGATTCATTCTTTTATGAGTGCGAGTGTTGCTTTAATATTTTTCACGCTTTGTAACAGAGTTGCCGGAAAATAATTTTTTAAGCGTGTGAAATTAGTACTCCCAATAAGAGTAAAAAAATTCTTGCATTTACACAAATTTTTTTATTTTGCTGCTTGTATATACTTATATGTTGTTAAATTTAAAAAATACTACACATCTATATTTTGATCAGTCTTTTGAGTATATTTTTAATTAAGTGACTTTTAATGCTATTTGAAAAAAAGAAATATTTTTTTAAATAAAATAAAAACCACAAATTTATAATAAAAATTACGTTTGTTTCCCAGAGTAAGGCAAAAACGCTATTTGAAAAAATTGCGTTACTTCATTTTTATACTGAGGAATCGATATGTAGATTTTTAAACAATAATAAATAAATATTAACATAAAGGATTACTTTTAGCAGTATTTATTGTGAAAAAGTCATATTTATAAAAAATTGTTTTTGTTAAGAAAATTAAATAATACATTATATTTTATGTTGT
>CAUZWR010000033.1:0-26996 GCA_963583895.1 Melanophora roralis | reverse complement strand
GGAAAAACACAATGTTCTATTATTAACAAAAAGAAAACATAATTAAAAAAATTAAACTAAGAAATATTGCGAAAAAAACAAGTTTTATATTAAACTATTAATATTATCTTGTGAATGATTTTTGTTATATTTTTTTAATTCTAGAAGTAGTAGTAGAAAGAAAATAAAAAAATAAGAAATAATAAAATCTCGTATTAAGTTTTTTAGCACACAATATTTTTATACTCAATAATCGATATTTGAAAGTATGTCACATAAAATAGTTTTTCTTTACGTGAGCAAATAACCTGTTTTAACATTCGGTGAACATCTTTTTTGATTTTCTCTATTTCTTGCAGGAAATTACCGCAGCTGAAATAAGCGGATACAATTTTCCGGTTTTTAACATTTCAGTAGACATTAGGTGTATAACTGAACTGAAAAAGAAAACAAAAATAAGGAGTTTTACTCTTAGGACTTAAATTTTAGTTTTTATATTTGCCAAAGATGGATGGGGCAAAAGTTTTTTCAAATTGTTTAAGCTCTCAAGACCTAACTAGAACTTTAGCGCTTAAAAATTTAATGTAATTATTATTTGGAAGTTTCCAAGGTTATTGTAAAGTTCTATCTATTGTAAAAAAGTCGCCTGAGTAAATTACTTGAGGATAGAAAATTTTATTTTATCGTACTATCAAAATGTAAAAAAATATAAATAAACAAGAAAACAATAACATTTTTTGAAAATAAATTGTTTTCAAAATATCGTTTAGTTGCATTTTAAGCAAAATTCCTATATATATGACTACACAGAAAGAGGCTTTACAAAGATAGTTTAAAAATTAATCAATACGAGGAATAATCTTAATAAAAATCAATTATTTTTTAAACTTATAGCACAAAATTAATAAAAAAATTAATATATATATTAATATATGTTCAATAGAATGACAGGCCTAAATTGTGAATTGTACATTGATTTGTATTTTTAGTTACAAATCTTGTATATTTTGTTTAATTTTTTTATCGTAATAAATATGAAACACCTTTTTCTCTAAAGTGCTGCATTTTGAGCAAAAACGCAATAAGGAAACGGAAACAAAATAAAAAAACAACCAGAAGCAGCAATAACCATGGATGAAAAAGAACTAGTAAAAATTATAATAGAAGTAAAATAGTTTCTAGGTAAACTAAGGTATTTAAAATGTAGAATATTTTGTCTAACAAATTGAAAAAATAATAAGCAAAAGCTTAATACCTAACTATTTACAAAAAATTTAAAACAACAAGTTTTTTTAAATACTCAAAGGGCATTTTTAATTTTTTGTTTTTTTGTTTTTATAAAAGAAAGATTTATATATTGGTTACGTTGTTTTGTAGAATCTTACAATGACAATTTAAAATTTGTTCTAGCTCTGGGTTGCAGCTTATTTTTTCTTATATGGAATTTACTAATTTAGATTTTTTTAAAAGAAAGTAAAAAAAATCTTAGGAAAATGGTATTATTTAAGCTTTGAAAAAAATAGTTTAGCAAATACAAATTACACAAATATATTTTTAAAATGACTAACGTCTTAAGATAATATAGAAATTATTTAAAGCGAGACAAAAATTAACCTATCTTTACATTAAAATAATAAATAAAAATTAAATCCATCATAAAAATAAAACCCCATAATTTTTTTAAAATGTTTTTTACATTATGATTATTATATTTTCAACTCATTTCTGCTCAAAGAAAACACGTAAAAAATATATCATTTCTTTTAACCCTAGAGAATAATTTTTAACAAAAAACAAGATTGAAATAACAAAAAAAAAAATAGAATAAAAAAAATATTTGTATATTTAAATATATTTTAAATTTTATATTTTTAGCAAAATTACTGGGAATTAAGATGGTAAAATAGAGAAACAAAAGGGAAGAAAAATAAAAGATTTTACTTTGCGAATATGTCCTTGCATACAAGAAAAAAATGAAGGAGGATTTAAACACCATTTTCTATTTTAACAAAACAAGTTAAAGTACTTAAAAATTTAGAAGTAAAGGTAACACACACATGTGCTTACAGTCGTTTACATTTTATAGCAACGAAATTTTATTATTAAAAAGTTATTAAAAACTTTTTGCAACATCAATTGGTAAATTTCAATTTAATTTTTTTTGTTTTTTTTTATCCATGTCTGTGTATATATGCGTGTTTGCGTGTATTAGTGTGCGTGTGTTTCTGAAATCGGAATTGCTGTTTTTTTCATATTTTAATAAAAGTAAGTGAGTAAGTTGTTGGAAAATATAAAATTTTAAAGGTAACTTGTTAATCTTTTTAGGCATCATATGCCCAGAAACATCTAAGGTACCTTTTAAGCCCCTAGATCATTGAAAAATTAATAAAAATTTTTTTTTATTAAAAAATATACTCACGGAATTTTTTAGCGGCTTCACTTACCCATAGATCAATCATGCAATAAATGTATTTGGGCCCAAATTAAAGCAGGTAACAGAGATTAACCCTTTAAATTATTTTTACCTAAAATTTTAAAATAAAGAAAAAAGTTTTGATAATTGTTATATTTATTACCATATTCATAACCTCAGTTAATTTTTTTATGAGGTTGAAAAAGTGAAAAAAAAATAATATGTTAAGATTAAGGAAAATTTTTTAAGAGTTTAATATTAATTAATAACATTTAGCATATTTTCTGGTGAAGCAGGATTCTGTGGTTTTCGTTCCAAACTCTGGTTTAACTTATTATTTTCCTTTATCTATTATATTTTTTTTTATTTAAATAAATTTTTGTTATGCAACTTAGCAGCTTTGTATTACAAATAGCAAAACTGGAAAAACTAGCAAGAAGCAGGCTTTTACGATTTTTATTTTTTTTAAAGAAAAAACAAACTTTTGGAAATTTTAAACTCATAAGTTTTCCAGTCATATAAAATACAAACATACACACAGAGACTCAAAAATACATTAAAAAGTTAAATGTTTTTTGTTCTATTTTCTAAGTGTTGTTATAGGCTCAAAAGTTTTTGAAAAAAAAAAAACGATTATCAAATATGAATTCACATGTTCCTGTGTACTGATGTGAGAGATTATAGAAATGCTTTTTGGCACAGGTGTGATAATATATAAACGAACATAAAAAGTCATTTAAGAAAATTAAGTAATGTTTAAGACATTATTAAAAATAAATATATAATTTTTCAAAAGTACAAGTACATTATAAAGACATAAAATAATACTTAAAATGTTATTGTTGGCTTTTAATAACATTAAATCATTTATAAATTCTTACAAAACTCAATTCAGCGTCAACATAATTTTTAAAGAATTTTATCTTATTAAATTATGAAAATAACTTTTGTAGGAAATTGACATATAAGTGTTTAGTTTTTCAAGTACAATCTTCTAATTCTCAAAAATCATAACAAATATATAATTTTTATAGATTAAACTTCTAGTCCTGCTGGTCACTGTTTTTTTAAGTGAGTCCAAATTTGAGTAATTTGATCAGAGAAGGTTGTAAGTAAGTATCAGGTAAGAGTCTAGTTGTTGAAGACATTTTGTAGACTTTTATGGCGATCATTTTTATAGGAGACCTTTTCTTATAAAGATAAGAATTAAAAAGTTATCCAAAAACACCAAAAACGTTGATATAATTTGAGAGGCTTTATAAGCAACATATTTTTAGCAATAAGACTTATCTCAGTTATGATTTAAAACATTTTTCACTTTCCTTGTTTGATTTTTTGTGTATGTTTCTACTCTTGTAAAAGTGTGTTTGCAGGAAAATAAGAACTGTAAATTGGTGTACAGCTGTACACCCACATATATTCTAACACATGAACCAATGCACATACAGGAAATTTCTGTTTTTTTGTTTAAGTAAATCCTTTTTACATTAAAATATTTCTATCGCTTCCAATATGCGTTAGTGGCTAAGAAACTATACTATTATTAAAACGTTCAGATGGTATTTAAAATTAGCAAAAATAAATATATTTTAGAAATTAAAATGTTCTTGGTTCAAATTTTAACTTCACTGTAATCAAAATAATTTTTTTGTTACTGTGCTTTTAGCCAAAAATATTTTAAAAATCAAACTTTACTCGATTGGTAGGATTTTTTTTTGTATTGGATAAAAATAACTTTCAGATTAGTTTTTTTTTTAATATTTACTTGTTTGTTTCTTTTAAGCTTTTTACTTTAATTTTTTTTTGCATAAAATTTATGTTTTATTTTGTTATTTGTCTCGTGCAAAGTGTTATTCATAAAAGTCACAAAAAATAAATGTTTTGTGTTTTGCGGTTGGTTTTTTGTTGCTTTGGAATCCTGTTTTTACTTTAAAAAATTCAAGTGAAAGCAACTAAAATTATAACTTAAATTTGATAAAGCAAAATAAATTTTTTTTTCAGATATATGTTCTTGTTTTAATACAAATAAATAGATTTTGCCTGCTTTTTTTGGATAGAAAAATTAAAATAGTATCGTTTCTTTTATTTCTCTATATTTTTGTTAGTTTATGTTACTATTTATATCAAATTAGACTTGGTTTGTCACTGAGTGCCAGACAAAAAAAAATATAAGCTGAAGAGTATAAATGAGTTAAATAGAACGAGTTTTTCCAAAATGCACTGTATTTATATCTGAACTACTTTTCCCTATATACTCTTGTCAATCAGTTTATTTATATTTGCGTTACATATGTGAAATATATAATATGTAGGTTTCCAATGTTTGAAGTAAGATGACGTCAAAAAAATTTAATTTCAAGACCTAATTTCATTTATGTCGCTCAACCTACAACCAGTTACTTAGAAAATTATAGGACGATGTATTTTTGGCTGATTGACTAACTACAGATCGTATTTTGAAAGATGAATAAATAAATTTTAGACATTTATCTTCCTTGATATGGCAACCATGTCTTAAAGTATATCGATTTTAATGGCCTTAGGTTGGGTTAGGTAGAAAAGGCAGCCGTTGAAGGAAAGGATACAGCTCACTTGGATCCGCTTAATTCGGTCCCTTTGTGTTACTTGGAGGTGCAGATAGAACAGGTTGAGATGGAAGGAAAGAAGAAATCAAGAGAAGGATAAGAAACCAATGAAGTTTTTATTTTTAAATTACTTTTGGAATTTAAAACTAAACAATATTATTCCTAGCAATAGTTGCAGCAATTAAACAGATTTGTGTGCTTAACTTTCTGTAGTTTTTTTTTTTACCGAATTTCTAAGTGCAATGGTATATAATAATAATTAGTTACCTTTGCTTGCGTATAGAGTTTCCGTATATATCTTTTTTTAACCCAAAACAACGCCATCAAGAAATTAAATATTTTTATATTTTTGCTCCCTTTCCCTATAGTCTGAAAAGAGTTAAAAAGAACTTTTTCCTTTATTTAATTTTAAATTAACTAACAAATAAACAAAAATAAAAAAAAAATTTAATGACAATTTAAAATAGATTAAAAAAAAAATTCAGACAAAAATTGTATAAGTAGCTTTATACACAGTAAAAATACATCACCAAAAATCTAGCTTTGTTATGTCATGGCAAAGACAAATTTAATTTTGCACATGATATTCAAAAAAATTTTTTTTTAGCAAAATTTTTAAAATCCTAACGACTTAAAAACAAGCTAAACATATATCAAACCTGAACTGTTCAACTCCTCTTTTTTTATTTTTTTAACTCTTAAATAATTATTTTTTATGAATAAAAAAGAAATTTTGCAGTTTGTAGGCGATAACAATTATAATTCTAGTATTTGACAGAACTAAGTTTAGGAAAATAAAACTAGAAAATATTAATATTCATTAAAATAAAATACACCGCAGTAAAAATATAACAACTACATATAAAGTTATGGTCATTAGGAGCTTTTTCTATTGTAAATTTAATACATTACATTTTGTAGCTCATGACTACCAACATAATTTATATATCAGAGCTCTTTGTATGTGTTAGCAGAAGAATAGATACAAATGCACCCATTTATGTTTAAAACCATGTGTGTGGTTTCCTTTTTGTTGTTGTAAATATGTCAGGCGAATAACTAGCCTCACGTTTACGTTAAAATAAACACAGACGTATATGTCAGTGGGTAAGCAGCATCTTTGTTTTTTTGTTTTGGCGTATTCTCAGCAGCTAAGTAGTCCCCACTATATAACATTCATAAGGTTGTGTCTGATTTTAACATCATGGGAAAAAATCAGAAAAAAAGATAAAAAGTGGGTGCCAAGGGAAATATTTTACAACATACCCTTTTTTAGCTTTTTTAGCAAAAACCGTATTTAGTTTTGTTATTTTTTTCTTTTTGGTTTTTGTTTAATTTAAGTTTTTTAATTTTGGGTTTTTTCCTACTTATTTAGTACTGATGCTCATTTGTTGTCCCCCCTGATGCTCTTCGATGTGTTAAAAAATTAACACTAAACAAGCCTTCATACATTCCGTTTTGTTAAACGTATTATAAAAGAAAACATTGCAGCTTTAAATGACCGTCGTATTATATTTTTGCACTTCGGGGCACAAAACATGACAGCAGCTTAAGTAAAAAGAACAAAAACGTTTAAACAGTGGTATTTGTAGTATTAAAAGCTAACGAGTTAAAAATTCATTATAACAACTATAATATGTTAAAGAGAAATGCTTAATAAAATATCTTAAAGACCTAGTATTGTAGGGTTTTTAAGGTTTAGTTTAAGATAACCACAAGTGCTAAGATAGAACAAATATCTTTCAACCCTAATTAATTCAAAAAAAGAAGATATGTTTTATCATTGCAGTACTTTTTTAATACATATATTTAAATAAAAATAACAAGCAATACATAAACAAATATAAGACGTTAAAAATAAAGACTTAAAAAATACTTAGGTTGTTTAAATTTACTGCATACTTACATATATCTGTTAAAGTAATATATTCATTAATAAACCCCTACATATGTATACGAAGACGTATACCTTAATATAACTAAGAGCTATTCAAAAATAAACGCATGGAGTAGTTTTATGTACATATTCGTATACCTATTAAAAGTAAACAGATACATACAATCTCAACGAAAAGCTTATTATAATGCCATAATTTATAGTATTTATGCTGTAAGCCATTGTGAAAATATAAATTGTTATCATTTATAATCCTACGAATCTACTTTGTACCAATTAAGAACACACGTACACTAAGCAGACACACACACACATCAACTTGCCTTCATACATTCCTGTACAATTAGACGGATGGACACTGGCTACGTTTAAGACTTTGTTGCTGTTTTTTAGTAGACTTGTACGTATTTGGTTTTGTTTGTGTATATCTTCGTTGCCTTTAGGTTATGCTTGTGCATTAACACATACAAGCATACATACAAATATGTACAAATATGTATGTATATACCTATATACACTACTATACCTTAATTTTCTTCTTTTTACTCTTTATTTCTACATTCACCTACAATAAAAATATATTTTTTCTAATGCTTAACACAAAACGACTTTTTTTCTATTTTTGACCAGTTAAAAGCCAAACAGGCTTCGATAAAAGTTTTTTGTTGTACATATTCAAATGTAACTATAAGATTCCTAATAGATCTTAAGTTAAGTTAAGCTTAAGTTTTGGTTTAATTATTAAATATATTTCATTACTTGTTATACTTTTTCTTATACCTTATTTCGCTTAAAAAGATTAATTCGTAATCATGTTTAAGATATTTTGTTTACAAGTTTGATTCTTTTTTTTTGCTCCTTATCGTAAAACAACCACATATTTTGGAGGTAATAAGTTTTGGCTTTGTAACTTTATAAAGATGTTAAATTTATTTCACCATAAGCTTAATTTTATGTTGGTCTTAAGTAAAAAAAATTATTTTTAAATTGCTGCCGCAGTTTTAATAAATGATGTCTACAGTTTTTGCTTTTCCTTGCCACTACTAATATGTGTAGGTTTTCCTACCGAATGTGTGTTACAAGTCCGTTTTTATGATAATGGTTTCCGTTGTTTGTCTTTGGGTAATTTAAATTAAATTTATCTTGATAAGTTTTTTTTCGCATTTTTTGCTCATGCTTATGAATTATATTTTGTAAACTACAGCTATTTTTTTTTTTTGCAATAAATTCATAACGTAGTAGGCACAAGCCCATGGAGTCTGTAGCTTAATAAAACGTATAGTTGCTAAATCCAGCAATACTTTCTTCTAAAATTATCTAAAAATTCATCCATATTCCCGTTTCTGATTAACTAAAATATTATGCTCTGTATAAAACCTTTCATATATCCATAATAATTTGAAATAAATCGGACGTATTAAAGAGTTGATCTTATTGTATAATAATTTTAAGATCCCCTAAAAATGCTTTACTTACATACATTTATTTAACAAGAAAAGAAAAGGAATTTTCTAAATCCGTAAGATTTTTATATATAAAACTTTCTTTCGAAAATCATATTTTAAAGGCTTAGAACAGAGACAAAAAAAAATAAATCTCAAAAAATAACAATTTTCTTATCAAAAATATTTATTGGTTTTTGAATTTTTCTTACAATAATTATTTATAATTTCTTGATTTTTTTGGGAAATAAAAATTATTTTTAAGCTTTTATATAAATTCCTTATTAAAATTATTGCAATAATTTTTAACAAAAAAGATCAAAAAAAGAGTTTTATTCTCTAATATAAGGTTATAAGCAAAAATTTAAAAAGTTTTTGATTTTCAAAAAATATGGTTTAAAACCATTATGATCTTGTAGTCAACTTGATTTTGCAATGTTTCCTTGTATATGATTTTCTTTCATTAAAAGTCTGAATATAACTATTACCTACAGTCCCTGGTTAAAACCATGACTTATGGTAGGTCTTTGTAATAATTTTAATTTAGTTTTTTACTTAATTCTTTAAATTCATTTCTGCTTAACTTTCTTCACGTACGCCACATACGTTGTTGGGGTATTATGCGTTTATGCGAATGTTTTTAACGCCAAAAAATTATGGTTTAACACCCCATTCTATTATACTGGTTACTTTTTGAGTCAATTTAAGCATGTTCTTTCGTCCATCCGGCTAGGTGCCCATGGATCCTTGTGATCAAAGTACAGATAGAAATTTTAAAAATATTTGATTGAGCTTTGGAATAGATTAGTTTTCTTAGCAGTGGAACAAAATAAATTGTTTGTGGTGATTATTGGCCTATTTCTTGACATAATTCTACTACAAATGTCTTTTTGGAAAATCATTTGGCCTTGAACTGACCCCGAAGGAGAATATGATCGGCACAATTAGGGATGAGGCACCCGTACAATTCTTCTTCCGGACAAAGCATTTTGGGATATAGCTTACTCGAATACTAGTTTATTTCAATGAAATTATGGATGTGTGACTCCACAATTATTATAGTGAATAAAAAAAGTATCGGGTTTTTTATAGCCCCTATAAAAATGTGGTGTAGAGTATAATATGGTCAGGCTTGGTGGGCCCTAGCATTCGTTACTTTTTCGGTTATATATTTCTTTATAGGCTCTATATAAACTATGATTAAAATTAACCAAAAACTGCCAAAATTTGTACTAATTCATAAATAATAATAATAAATGTTCATAAGCAATTACTAACTAAAAATAAAAAATATTTTAAAAAATATTTTTTGTTTAAATTTTAATATTTTACAAAAAAGGACACTTTATTTTTTAACTCTTCATTAATCAATTAAATATTTAAGCAATCGAATATCTAAGTTTTTTTATGTTACAATTTTTGGAAATACTTTAAAATTCTTATCCCTTTCAGTTGGTTAAACATCTTTATTATTACTTCTATAAGCTTAGTTGTTGCTTCTCATTTAGTTGCTTAACTTGTCATTACCTTTGCAGAACGTCTTCAATTTTTAAATATATAAAGAAATATAAAAGTATGTTACTAATTGCTTGCCTGCTTGAATTTTTTTCAGCATTTTTAAGATGTTGTATTTCTCTAATCGTTTTTGTCGATTGCAGTTTTTCCGCTAAATTTTTGTTTTGTTTTCATTCCTTTTCTTGTAGTTGTTTAGAAGTTTTTTTATTATTTAACTGATAAAAAGTGAAACTTTTATAAAAGTTTTTTAAGCATGAACATGTTTATTTACAACTGTCAACTGCGAGTGTTAATGACAAGTTTCTAAACTTTCTAATAGAATTTCACCCCTCATCCTTACAATACTTTTTTCACGAAAAGCAAGACTAAGAATAGTAACCTACGTTTAAAAGTACATCCAAAAACAAAAAACTTACAAAATTTTTTCTAAAACACAAGGTGTGTTCATTAGCAGAAAAATAATCACTTATTTTCGATAATTATTACTAGTAAGTGTTCACGTACACAAAAAATTAGCAGCTAGAGAGCCAAAAAAGAGCGTAATATGTTTAGAAACAAAAATGTTTCTGATAATTTCTACTAGTAAAAATTTTACTATCAGAAATTATTCAAAAAGTCTTTCTGTCAATAGTTGTGTTCAATAACTTTCCAGTAATTACTAGTAACGAGAGAGTAAGAAGAAATATTTTCAAAATTGCTCTCAAAAATATTTAAAAGTAAATGAACACTTTTACAGTCAAAACTTTCAAGCAAATGCATTTTGTTATTGTAAACTTATAAAAATTTAAAACTAAAATTTTTTTTTAAAGCATAATGACAGAAATACTGTTTGAATAATTTCTGATAGTAAAATTTTTACTAGTAGAAATTATCAGAAACATATTTGTTTCTAAACATATTACGCTCTTTTTTGGCTCTCTAGCTGCTAATTTTTTGTGTACGTGAACACTTACTAGTAATAATTATCGAAAATTAGTGATAATTTTCTGTAAACGAACACACCTATTATGCTTTAAAAAAAAATTTAAGTTTTAAATTTTTATAAGTTTACAATAACAAAATACATTTGCTTGCAAGTTTTGACTGTGAAAGTGTTCATTTACTTTTAAATATTTTTGAGAGCAATTTTGAAAATATTTTTTTTTACTCTCTTGTTGCTAGTAATTACTGGAAAGTTATTAAACACAACTACAAATGTGAAAAAATAAAAAAAAATATAAAACAATTTTAGAACAATTTTTACTAAGATATTTTTTAAGCCTCTTTTTTAAAAAACTTTTTTAAACTCTATAAGTAATAAGTGTCGTTAGTCGAACAATTATTATTTGTCTTTTTGTCACGAGATTATTTAGGGTAGTTCTAAATGCCATATTTGTTATATTAATAAAAAAGGTCATCTTACATTCTTCGTAAACAACACAAATATTATGCCATATTTGAATTTTTTTAAAAAATTGCAGGAATTTCAATAACTTTAAAAGCTAAAGATTCATTTTTAGTTCACGTTTTTAAAAGGCAATTTTAAAATGCATAATACCTGAATTCTTTAAAATAAATTCGTTAATATTTAAGCTATTTTTTATAGAAAATATTCTGTATACTCTTAATTGGAACTAAGCGTTTCCAGATGTTGCTATAAGTCATCCTGAAAATGTGACTTTTTTTCTTTATGGTCTACTTCTTTTAATATATTCTACTTAAAGGAAACAAACACATGTATTTATACATATAAACGTATTTACGATACCACAAAGAAATAATATACAACCCATAAAACATCTCAAAGAGGTTAACACTAGACTACTTTTGGAAAAGTTTTGAATGTTTCTGGCAAAACCTCTATAAAAAGGTAACGAAGTGATAAGCAACCGGCAACAACAGTACAAAACTATTATAATAAAAACACTTTTACCTCATCAGACGGCATCTTTAAAAAATATAAAAAAACAATAATAAAATCAACATATTTTAAGGCATCACAATATGTGTGAAACCGTTCAAACGTTGTGCGTGAGTGTATGTGTATGAACTTATTTAAATATATTTGTTTATTTTTGTTCAACAAAACCCAAAAAAAAGAAAACAAAAGTCACCTCCTTTAGAGATGGTAAACCTTAGTAAATTATTACCACGCATTATTAGTTCTTTTGTTTTATATATATTTTATGTCTTGTTTTTATTCTCTATATTTGTAAGTATTTCTGTTAATGCCTTTGTGTGTATTTTCTTTCTCTCATCAATTTGAATTATTCTTTTTTCTTCAGGTATGATTTTCAAATTTAAAGTTTTTTAGTTCAAAAAAAGAAACAATTAGATTTGAATATAAAATATACTCACACCAAAACATTATTATATTGTTGCTATTTTTATATCCCATGTTTCTTTTGTTACTTCTACTGGTGCTTACATTTTATTTGTATTTATTTTTCAAGAGATTGAACTTATCACAAACTTAATAACGAACCCTTTTTCTAAGTTTTGATAAAGATGCCTCACCTGTTACATTTTCTTAAAGGTTGTTCTTTCTGAAAAAATAGTTTTTTGTAGAAGTACAGCGTCAGATACGACCGAGCATACTTCAATCTTCCGTATAAATTTAAAAAGTTAAACCCACTATCCACAATATTTTACACAACACGGTTTCAAATGCAAATTTCAAATGTCACACCCATCACATGCTTCAACTGGTCAATGTGATCAGAAGTAATTTTTTGCATTTTTATTAACTGTTAAATGTTTTTTGACATGAATTTTTTATTGTTTGGGGATTAGGAAAAAATGTGAATAAAATGGTCACACATGTCACAATGGAATTGCCTAAATGAGTAATATTTATTTTAATCAAGATTTATATTTATAAATCAAGAACTTTTTTCTGTACTTGCCGTAGCTGGTATTTCAACCTAGGACTCTCAAAACTGCAACAAAAGTGCGCTACAATCTGGAGTATCAAGACACTATTTTTTTTAAATGGTTAACTATATTCAAAGCACAAGATTTTTTTACGTGACTTTTTTGAATAATCCGAAAGACTTGATTTTAGCTACGGGTCGTACGCAAAATTTTCAGGTACAATTGTTGATAGATTAAAGAATAAAATTTCTGATTATATAATGTGTTCTTTTCGTTCAAGCTTAGTAAAAGAAAATCACAAAAAATTAAAATCTTTTTGGTGGTACGGGTCGCAATTTATTACCTCTATTTCTTCTTGGGAGAAAAACTCTTAAAACTGAATACTTTTTTACTAAATTAATGTAAAGTGTTTTGGGTATATTTAACCATAAAAAATCGCTCGCTTTATTTTGTAAATTAATGCTACTTATTTTACTAAAAGTTCTTTAATATCAAAATTAAAATGCATTTCGTTAAGTGGCCAACCGCAAGCGCTTGCTTTTTATCAATAGTTTTAAGCTAAAACAAAAACTGTGGATATGAAAAATTCCTTTAGGCTGACCACTGCAACGGACGCAGCACATTTTGAAATGCTGTCTAAGGTATCTCTTCATAGTCTCAGGTGCTCTTTATATTTCCGCTGCCTTTTTTCAATGCCCCTAATAAATTTTAATCAAAAACGGAGCACATTTAAATTTTTTGCTTAAGCTTTTAAGAAAAAAAAACGTTTACGCAATTTTAAATAGAATAGCTTAACTCATCAATGTCATTAAGTTATATACAAACGATTACAATTACATTTTAGTTGTTAACATTTTTTTAAGCATTTGGCATTCTTTTAAGTTAAATAAGTGTATACAAACAAGATTTTAAATTTTTGGTTTAACATAATTTTTTTACAACCGAATATTGTTCTTACGATTTATTTTAAATATTTAAAAATATAAAAGTGCTGTTTTGCATTACATATCATTTATATGTCTTCTTTTTATTTCCAGCAGTAGTTGGCGGAAACAAATATATTTCAACTTTAGTAAAAATTAAAACTACACAAGTAGCCACATCTTATGACTGATGACTGATGCACAAGTATCTGAATTCAAAAAACAATTGACACTTGAACTTATTTGTTTAAGATACTTTTTGATTTTACTAATTCTCCCTTGCAACGTCCTTGTAAATTAAAAAAAAAACCTCCAAATAAATCGATTTCAAACATTACAAACTTCTTCTAAGAGTTAAAGAAAGACTTGTTTCAAAATCGAAAGTAACCTTCAGAATAAACGATAAGATGGCAGCATAGTTATTGTGCACAAAAAAAAAAGAATTTTCTAGAAAGGCAAGTGTAAGTGGAAGTACTTTACAGCTAAAAGAAGACATCAGATAAAAGTTTCATTTAACCTCATTCGAAAAACCTTAAAAGTCTTTTATAGTTTAATTTTTTGAAATTAAACTCGATTGTCTCTTAAACCGCACCTTAAATTGACTCCTGGTTGTTAAAAAAGGCGTATTTTTCTTGTTGTTTCTTGGTTTTAAGTAAAAACTAATTGTTGTAAAAAAGTTCTTGTTAAATTTTTTAAGGTTTTTTAAACAGGTAAATACCATTTTGTAAATAATTGAAAGCATTTACAGCTTTAAAATTAACAAATAATAAGATTTTGTTTAAATTTTATTGCCTTTCAGCTATTCAGCCAGCCATTCAGATTAATTATAGAATTTTTAACTTTTAGTTTAGCTTTACGACCTTTTTCCTTTTAGTATTTTCTTTTAAAAAATTTTTAAAAATTTTTTATTTTAGCATCCATTTAGCAGATATAAAATTGTTGCCAACTTTATTTAAAGATTTTAATTAAAGAAATTAAAATAAAAAGAAATAAATAAAAATTTAATCACCACAACACACACAGCCCCATTAACTCAAAATTTCGACCCTTTTAATATAATTTTTTGTCAAGATACTGTAAATAAAAGAATGAAAGCTAAGCCTGTAGATGTCAAAATTGCGATAATTCCTATTTATTCGGCTTTAAGTTCATTAATAAATTTGTGATAGCAAAGAATGAAAATTTTTATTTAAAATTAGGTAAATCTGATACTAGCCGAGTGTAATGCAGTTTTTGAAATCAGCTACGATTTCTCGTCGGCACTCTTTCTATTCGATACTACTCTAAGTTGAATGCAGATTTGCTCTACTTAAAAAAACTTTAACTAGAATTTTAATACAGGAATTATATTCATATTTTACATTGTTTAGATCTAACTAAATCCACATACAACCCTATGTTATCTTATTCTCATTCTATTTGCATTTATCACTAGCTACTTACTTCAATTATTTATTTTTATTTCTTTTTTGTTTAAAGCCAAGTAAATAGAAATTATTGCAATTTTGACATCTCTAGGTTTATGTTTCATTCTTATATTTTCAGTATTTTGACAAAAAGTATTATTAAAAGAGTCGAAATTTTGTATTTACAGCGCTGCAATGGTACAACGACTTAAGAACATCATTTTGGAATCATATATTTCTACCTGTTAATGCCTTAAATTTTTGAAAATATAGAAAGTGCGTTAGAATAAATTTAGTTAGAAGAGCATTGCTGTCTTTTAAATTAATTTTAACGAAAGTGTTTTTTAATTCCATATTTTCATATTATTTACAAATAGCTGTCAGCGACTTTTTCTGCATCGCAAGTTTCCTTTAATGGTGAATTTTAATTAAATTTATTTTAACCGAACCATTCATGCATGCTTTCAATCACTTACAACCTTTTAAGATAATGGAAAAACACTTATGGATGTAAATACATGAAAAATATTTACACACAGGTATGTGTATTTGTTTACTTATGCAAACGCACGCACATTGATAAAAAATACAACAACAACAAAAAAAACAAAAACAATCTTAAAAGCAGCGGCAACAAGAGTACTTACAATTACCGATTATTATCGTGTAGTTATAAACACAAGCATTTGCGCAAATAATTTATATACACACACACATAACAAACGCACACATGCACAAGTTACTGGCATGTATCAGTAAAATCTCAAAAAAAATAAAAAGCACTCCCCTGCAAAAAATCTTGGACCACATGGTCCGTTTTAGCTGAAATGGACTAGGTACAACATGGTCCTTGTGTAATGCAGTCATGGACCATGTCATTGTCAAACAAGAACTTGTAGTTACTTAAGTGATATGCGTTCGTGTTTTAACGATCGTGTTTTTTGTACGCAATCGTTAAAACACGAACGCATATCACTTAAGTAACTACAAGTTCTTGTTTGACAATGACATGGTCCATGACTGCATTACACAAGGACCATGTTGTAACTAGTCCATTTCAGCTAAAACGGACCATGTGGTCCAAGTTGTTTGTAGGTAGGATAGAGTAGTTTTGAAACTACTCCGACGTAATGCAAATCTGGATTAAGTGGTCCGGCCCTAGGACATCATAATGTTAAAAAGACCATGTTTTTTACATGCATTTGGGTTAGTTTTGGAGTAATCCTACTCCTTTATGGACTAGTCCATACACGCATGTATGGACTAGTCCTGTTTTCTGCAGGGTCGAGTGAAGATGCTGACATATCTAATTTAATTATTAACAAACACTAACGGGCCGAAATATAATTTTTAATATTTATATGTGATGTACTGCAGTTGTATATCAGGGTGTCTTATACACATAGCGAAGGTTTATATTCAAAAAGTGCTATTTGATCTTTTATCAAAGTGGTTTTTAATAGAAACGTGTTTCCTCACTTAACTGTCACATGATATATTAATTTAAGAAAATATTTATTGCTTAAACAATAATGTTAAATGTAAATTTGCAGATAGAACTTTTGGAATATAAACCCTCGATATGTAACCAATTTTACATTCCAGTAAAAAATATTTATCTATAATAAAAATAAACGACGATAAAAGTGTGTTTTATATACATATTATCTTAATAAAATTTCATTGTATTGAAGTTTTAAAAAAATTTAATTTTTTAAATAAATTTAATTACTTGATTATTCTCTAATATGAAGCAAAGATACGTGAAGTTGGTTTTCTTCATATGACAACATGTGTATTTATCTTAAAAAAACTGCAGAAAAAAACAGCTAAAAACTTTCAAATTGTCTATAAAAAGGCATCATTACTCCATAGACAATTACGTAAATAGAAACATCAGAACACGAAACATGTTTTCCTAAACAGCGTTGCCAGATGATTTTTAACAATAACCTAGTCTCAGATATACTTGATAATTGTACTCCATTATAAAACTATATTGTTTCAAATATCCTACTCATATTTATTAAATAATACTGATTTTCAAGTTTTCTTTTAAATTTTTCCATTACCTTTTGCAACCTAAAAAAACTATTGCAAAATATGTATTCAGAAATATTAAAAAAAACAAACAAGACTTTACTAAAGAAAACGCTGAAATACTGTAAGAAGTAAAAATGAAACAAATGTGTTCAATGCTTCTAAAATAATTTAAAAAAGAAAAGGTTTAAAATATATATAAAAATATATAGACATTTTCCTTTAGTTAATTTCTTTTTTACAAAATAATAAAATATGAGAGAAAAAATTTGTTAAAAAATTCTGCTGTTTTACTGCCTTTACTAAAGACATAGGAGCTTAAGAAAGATGTAGAAAGTTAAACCTTAACAATAGATTCTCAATGACGAAAACTGCGCATAAAAGAAGTTTAATGAATGTGGGATACACAAAGTATTTTTAAGGTCAAAAAGGATAAACCAATTAACTTTTAACTAAACGTAGCTATACACACACACACTCTTACTATTATCAAAGTTATTTTAACGACAAGGTAAGAGTGATATAAAGGGGCTTTAAACAGCAGATGATTCAGTAGGTAATTCAGTAGGGTTTGATTTAATTTAACAGATTTTTTTTTATAACTTTGGGTGCGATACTTAATGTATTTTCTCAGGAAATCAGATACAATTTGCCACAAATGCTTATAGGTTGACTTCCAAAACTTGCTAATGCTTTATCAATAATTATTTAATAAAATGAAAGATTTACTAAAGAGCAAAGGAAACATTAAAAAGCTTAATCAATTTAAATTGTGAACCTGGAAAAACAATATAAAAAGGTTAAAAAAGTGGTTGATTAGTTAATGCCAAAAAGGAAAAAGAATATATGATACTATATGTAAGTTTGTATATGGAATAGTTTTACAATTTCTATGTCAATTATTTTCCAGAAATTTATTAACATGTTAGCTATAAAAAAACAATTATTTTATAGTGAACAAGTTTAGTTTTAAAACTTAAAATTTTTATAGCAAAAAACCTTGTTTATTTATAAAAATCTTTAAATGGTTGCACCTTATAGAATATTTGAAATTTTCCCTTTTAATTTTGTATATTAAGCAAAATGTTTTTAAACCTCTTTTGCGCGAAGCTGTTGATGTTTTTTTTTTTTTGTTTTTAATTTATTCTACGTTGCTTTGCTTTTTCATTTAAACATTTAGGAAAATGGCCTATAAAAGCGCACGAGTTTGAAAAACATAAAATTTGTTTTTACGACATTGTTAAGTGTGTGTGTTTGTAGAAAATAATTGCTTAAATGTCCTGAATAAGCGCTTTGTTTTGTTTTATGACATTAAATGAATTACTGTAATAAAGTGAATTTAAGGAATGTTAATATTCTAAAGCAACAATATTTTAACAAAGAAGCCTTCAACTTTTTATTCGAAAGTACACAAATATATGATTAATTTTTATTTTCTTTTAATATCCCATAGTCAATTTGTATTCTTTGCTTTGCTCAATTTTTTGTGTTAAATTGTTGATCCAAGTATTAGATTTGCTACATTGTGCCAAAAAAAGGCCTATTCAATTGTGACGGGTGTGATAATTTTACTCACATTTCTGCTCAATACTCAAAAAATTTAAAATTTTAATTTAATGCATATTTATGTATATCTATTATATAAAGAAGGGTTGTATGTATGTATGTATGTATGTATGTATGTATGTATGTATGTATGTATGTATGTATGTATGTATGTATGTATGTATGTATGTATGTATGTATGTATGTATGTATGTATGTATGTATGTATGTATGTATGTATGTATGTATGTATGTATGTATGTATGTATGTATGTATGTATGTATGTATGTATGTATGTATGTATGTATGTATGTATGTATGTATGTATGTATGTATGTATGTATGTATGTATGTATGTATGTATGTATGTATGTATGTATGTATGTATGTATGTATGTATGTATGTATGTATGTATGTATGTATGTATGTATGTATGTATGTATGTATGTATGTATGTATGTATGTATGTATGTATGTATGTATGTATGTATGTATGTATGTATGTATGAATGTATGTTTGTATTTTATAGATGGCCACACCAGTGGATCGATTTTTTTGAAATTTTTACAGGGTGTTACTTCAAGCCTGGAAGGAACAATAGGCTACTTTTTTTTTGGAATTATTGCTGCCACGCCCACACTTCGCCCATTTGTGTGGGAAAGTGAGGTTATGAATTTCCTAACAAAATTACTGATCAAACGCGTAGAGCTAAATACATGAAATTTATAACACGTGCTAAGCTTTACATGTTTGTTCAAATACACATGAACTTTTAAAAACTGGGCTCATAAAGGGAAAAAAAGGGGGACAAAAAGGGAAAAATCTGTAAGCTACCATCTTTTGATGTATATAAGATTGAAGTAAAATTTTCCTTAAGAAATAGACAGACAGGTATCTAGAGTTTTTTTTTTCTTAATTTTGGTCCGAAAGGGCGGAAAAAGGGGTTAAAATTATATTTTGGTACTTTTTGGTACTTTTTTTTACTCTTAAACCAATAGAGATAGAAACTTCATTTAAATTGCGTTCGATAGCTCTAACAAAAATATGATTACGTTTTTCGTACTTTTTTTAAATTTCGGACCCAAAGGTGGGGAAAAGGGTTAAAAATACATTTTGATTTTTTTTATGCGTTTTTTGTAACTTTTGAACCAATAAAAATTGGAACATAGCTCAAATTGCGTGCGACAGGCCTAAAAAATATGAATACGATTTTGGGTCCTTTTTTAATTATTGGACCCTAAAGAGAAAAAAGGATTAAACTTATGTTTTAGTACTCTTTTTAACTTTAAAACCAATTAAGATAGAAAAATTATTTAAATTGCATTCGTCAGGTTACCAAAATATGTTAATCTGTTAATAAAGGGCTAGGATGATATATAGAAGTTTGATTTGTTTGTTTGATTGACTTCTTTTTAATTGCCAGACATAAAATATTTTTTTTTAGCAAAGGTGTATTAAATATGTTTCGATATCATTCATACAATTAATAAACTTTATATAAATCAATTATGTTTTCTTTAATTGTACTACCAAATGTTGGTACTAAAATATTTTGTCAATATTTCTCTGCAATATTTGCATATAAAGTGTATTTTTAAAAATTTTAAAACGATTTTTCAAAACATTTTACTACAGCATTACGATTGTGCAAAATTTTTTGTCAACGCTTTTCTCCTTCGTATTTTCAAGGTTTTTTTTTATTAAATTTTGTCAGTGTGTATCTTTTTAGTATGACTTTATTTGCCGGCTTTAAATAACGTTGAATCCACATGTAAGCGGCATTTTAACTAAAAATGTACATTTTCACCGACAACGGTAATGGAATCATTATTTACGGAAAATGCAATGAAGTAGCAAATTGTTTAAAAACTTCTGTGTGAAATCGCAATATAAAAGAAAGCAAAAACTATCATACACCTTAAATACTACCATTTATGTGTGGAGTTTAGACAAAATGACAAAAGTCAAAAGTGTTAAATTCTAAAAAAATTATAAAAAAAGCAAAAAAATACTGAATGTGTACAAAATTAGAATTTATTATTATTTTGGTTCTTTGACCAATTTTAATTACCTTTTTTATACAAATGGGTTTACCTACGGGATTAACGAATATTAAATTTAATATAAATGTGTCAGTTAAAAACAAGATATTTATATTTATAAAATTAAAAAAAAAATAATATATAAGAAAATTTATTTGAATAATAAACAATTCGCTTTTAAATCGGTAATAGCGTTTTAAGATGTATTATTTTTTATTTTAAAATTTTTTATATTTATGACTTATGATGTTTTGTCAGAAGAACATTAACGTTTGCAGTTAAAAATATGTAAAATTCTTGTAAATTAAATATGTATTTGTTTGCATATGTGAATATGTTTGTTTGCCCTGTGCAGACACAGTCATTTTTTTTTTTTTACAATTGTATGTGTGTGCAAACTTGTTTACCAGCAAGTACATTTACACATTAAAAATGCGTGCGTATGTTGTGTTTTTGTACTGTAAATGCCACGTCTTAAGTAAGAAATGAAGATTATTTCTTTTTATTTATTTATCATAAAATATTTATTTATATTAAAAATAAAGTGTATGAACATCTGCGTTAACATCAATATGCATAAATATTAGGGCTACTCATTTTCCATTAATTTTGGGTTATAAAAAACGTTAATTCCAGAAACTTTGTCAATATATTTTTATATTCAAAATTCTCTTGGGCTATATAAAATATAAAAAATATACTTTAATCAGCGATCTTTGAAGGATAACATATTTATTAGATAAATTTTTTTTTAATTATACAGAACAAAGCATAAATTAGAATAAAAAATATTATAAAAAATAAAACCAAAATATATATTAGCTTTAACCCCTTTTTCTCTTTAATATATTTTTTTTTGCTTATAATAAATGCTGTATTTATTTATTAAATCCTGCTAATGTTTTTTACAGGTATATGTCTTCATTTAGTGTAGGACCTTCTACATACATCTAGCTTCGTATTTTATTTTATATACTCCTTTTACTAACCCATCTTTTTAAAATAAAACATTTTCTTCATTGTGCCATAGGTTTAAAGATTTTAAATCCAAGAGGCAAAGATTAAAAAACTTCTAAAATTTTTCTGTTATTTCTAACTAATAAATATTTTAAATTATCTTGCTATTCAATTTGAAATTCAAAACTTTTCGAATTTGTTCCTTAAAGACATTTATTCTTTTTAGAAGTGCTAAAATAACACCCTGAGTAGCTCTGTTTATTTAAAACTAAATTCAAGTTCGTTCTTTTAGCAACCTTATTTACTTTAAAAAAAAAAAAGAAAAAAAAACTTTTTTTAGTGCTTAAAAGAATGACAACTGATTTTGTAGAAAGAGTTTCCCTGCAAACTGCTTAAGTAAATAAGATATATTCGATTGTTTAAAACAATTAAACGTTCAAAGGAGAGTACAAATTACAGATATGTATTACTGTTTCTTCTCTACTTTACTTTAAAACCAAAAAAAATTACTCTAGATTTTTTTAAATATAAAATAAAAATTTTTTAACCCTTTTTAATTTTAAGTTCCCTTAAGATTAAGTTTTTATCATAGTAAAACAAACGAAGTTTTTATTTTAACATTTTATATGAAGTTTTTTTTTTAATTTTCTCATCATTGTTTTTGAACTACTCATGTAAAAAAATATATTTTAAAAACAGGAAGAATAATATAGCAGCAATAGTACAATTCAATTTAAAGAAAAGCTTTTAAAGTTGGTTTTAAATGTCTGGTGAAATATGCAAATACGCTTTAACTTTAAGTTGTTCTGAAGGGAAGAGCAATAATGATCACTAAAATGACAGCAATGACAGTGGTCTTGTTGTTCGTGTCGGTAGTATGTAAATGAATTCTCTTAAGTATTAAAAATACCTTTTAAGAAGAACTTTCGATATACAAATACGATTTAAAATCCACTTAAGTGTTACAGAGCTTCTTAGTCACAAATTTCCAGCAAAACAACAACATCACAAAAAGTTACATCAACCAACAGCAATATAGCCACAACAACACTAGTGCCGAAAGGAATAAAAAACGAATTCGATTGAGAATAAATCCTTTTTGATAACTTTAGAAAAGATTACCATGAAGAAAGAAAATGCGAAAAAACGTTGGCAGAAAATAAAGTTGTTTTTGAAATGGTAGCAAAAAGCAAACAAGAATATTCATGCGAGAATACGCTATAAGCAAACATACATATGTATGTATATTATATATGTATATATTAATTTTTTCTCAATTTTAAATGGATAAGTAATTCTTACTAAATTAATATGATTTAGGTCAAATAATTTATTTTACATACATATATCGAACTCCATTTTGGTTTTGGATAAATTGAAGAGGCTTTTATAAGTTTATAACAGTTAAAAATTGTTAGAGTAAATTGCTAACAGAAGTAAATGGAAAAACTACCCACAACAGAAGTATCAATATTCAGTCAGGTGCAAATCTTGTTGATAAGTTTTAGAGCTTTCAATTATATTTCATTAGTTTGCTTTTAAAGGACTCCTTAAATGTAAGCTGTGGAATGCTGCTACTTCATTTGTTCTCCTGGTAAAAAAGAGCTTCCTTTTTTAAAACAATTTTTTGATTAAAAAGTGTGGATAACTTAATAGCTTATAATGATTTTAAGGGATATATTTACCCATCCCGAAAAAGGTTACAAAAAAAATATGCGTCTTGAAAACAAAAGCAGAATCAAATAAATATTTTCGCAAAAAATAAATAAAATATAAAAATGAATTCAGAAAAGATTTAACTCTTAACAGATAATAAATAGTTCCATCAATACTGTGTTACCAAATGGATTCCTTACAGTTTACTTTTGCCTGATTTTCATCTTTGCGAATTTGAAAATAATTATATTATCAGTTCCAAAGAAAAAAAATTTATAAAAAAGTGCTTTTACAAACTTAAACAGGATGCCATAAATATACGACTGTTATTGCTTGTATCAATTAATTGATGCTTTGCATTAAATACTTTACAATAAAAAATTAAAAAATTAATAACATGTCTTGTTGCATGCTGTTTTTGTGATTGTGTTGGCTTTTTTGACATCTACAGAGTTAGTCCAAATAAGCCATAATTGCCATACAACAAAATTTGAAAAAAAATCTTCTCAACAGCAGCAATCATACGTAAGCAACATGTCAGTTTCAGAGTTAGAATTACAAAAAAACAATAAGTAAACTTGTTGACGGTTACTAGGTCAGTAACATTTGCAGGACCAAACTCAACGAAAAATACACAAAGTTAACGAAAAACATATGCATCTTCGTATGAATCGTACGCACAATTTAACAAAAGCTCAACTGGAGTAAAAAAGTCAGTGAGACATAACAAGAGATAAAGAAACAAAACGTAGCAATAATTGACGATATGAGTGAGAGAATAAAACATAGTATTTAGTACGCAATTATACAGAGAGAAAAGAAAATGTTCTATATGTTAAACTAAAAATGTTGTTTTAGCAATAAAATTATCGCGTTTTTCTGAAAACAAAAAAATTAGCTTTTGGTGAGTTTAACATTAAGATACTTATTTTATTTATGTTCACCCATAAACAAGAAAGACAATAAAAAATTGTAACCAACAATTATTACTTTCGTTAGAATGAGAGAAAAATCATAAACCAGTATTTGCTAAAACTGCTACTGATTTACTTCAAACAAGCAAGAGAAAGTTTTCATTTCCAGATAATTTACATATATATGGAGTATCAACAAAAAGGATATTGTTGGCGTTTTGAACATTTTTCTGCATTTAAGACAAAATAAAAGCTGAGATAACAGGTGCAAATGTTTGTGTTTTTTTTTTGTGTTTCAGCTTTGTGTATGTATATCTGGAATTTCTGGTTGACATACAAAGTCTAAATAACAATAACAAGAAAATCTCTTGTTTTTGGGGTTTAAACAACTCTAAAACTCTAACATAATTTTAGTGCTTATTACAACGTGCAATGTTATAGTCGATTTTTCTTGCACACTAATAAAAATAAAAAAAAAATTAATACTTTACGTAAGAAGTCCTTAAAAGGTTAAATTTCAGATTTTTGTGGGAGAACTAAAAAATAAATATCCAGTGTGCAAAGAAAAAATATGTGTGAGTGTGTTATATTTTCGCTTGTGTGAAAAAACCTCAAAAGTTTCCATGTTGCATGCGGCAAGCATGTTTATTTGTTAATTAAAATTATATTATTATTAATAAAAAAAAAATGTGAGGAAAAAAGAGCAAAAAGATTTTTTGACAGAGTGCTACAAAGCTAAACTATGTTTTGTAAATATGCAATATACCTTCTTAGTAAAATTTACATTCACAGAAGAATATTGTAAACAACAAACAAAATAAAATAAATCTTTTCAAGCTTTTTATTTATATAAAAATTTAGCAAAAATTCAATGAACTATTTTTTTTGCAAAATATTTATACCATTTTTTTCTCAAAATAACATCAAAAATATTATAATAACGTAATTTAAATTTTAAGGTTTATGTAATAATTTTTATTATGTCGTTTATGGTATCGAGTTTGCATATAGTTAATATAAATTATATATTAACACCACAAAAGCAGATGTTTGTAACAGCTGAAAGTATTATTCTAAAACCAACCAAACAAGTCTTCTTGGACCTACATACATTCTTGAAAATAAATGAGATTAAGGAAAAATTCCTTAATTTTCAAAACAAGTTTAGTGATTTTTCTCTGCATGTGTGTAAGTAAAGTTACTCAGCAGATCCACAAATTCCAGGATTTTAATTTTCTATTACTTTCAAATGTTTTTCATAAATTTTTACTTAAAATCTTATTGGCGAAAAATAAAAGCTGGACATTACATATTTGCAAATGAATGGATTATTCCAAACAGAATTGCTCATACGCCCCAGTATACAAACATTCGGGGTATTCAAACGGTATTCTATGAAGTCTTAAAGTTTTAATATTTTACAATAGTTTAAAAATATTGTTGTTGTGAAAAGAAAAAAGTTCTATCATAATAAGACTTATTGAACTATGTTCATTGTTTTGTCATAAACAGTAGAAACCTGAGCCAGGCGACCGAAACTCTTTAGTGAAGACGTTGATATAATTAACAAGTGGCAGTCATTAATTTTAAAATATTTGCCAATTACCAATTTTTCTGTTTTTCCAGCTGCTGATTCAAATTTAAAGTAGCACACTTAATTATGAGCGGATGCTCACAACAGTAGTATTTTTTCGTTTTATTCTTTTAAGACATATGACTTTATGACTACCTTGAGAATACCCTAATTGTGTGGGAAAATAATTTCAAAAACAAAACACGAAACGTAAAATTAATTTTCAATAATGAACACTTTTACGTGACAAAAAACTGTGTTGATGTTTTAGTTTTGTAATAAAATAATTGAGTTTGTTAACACAATTACAATAAAATTACATGGAATTATATGGGTTCTACAAAAATTAAATTTTAAATTAATCTTCTGATTCATTTATATTCTAATACCTAATTAATTTTAATATCCATTAAATTTTTGCTCTGGTAATTATTTTGTTTCAGGGCATAATCTGTTTGTAAAAAATACATATAAAGCTCATAAGCAAATAAATACATTAATTAAAACTATAAAAAATGTAATTTTGCTAAAACTGTTATTTATTCAATTAAAATAAATAATTTATATCTTTGTAATCAAAGGATCATTATGAAAGAAGGTGCTTTGTTCGGAGATTACTAATATTTTTTTACTTTCTTTATTAATGTAGCTTGTAATATGCATGAAATAAAAAAAATTTTTAAAATAAGCAACTTAATTATTTGATAAAATATACTGAAATTTTTTTTAAATTTTTAATAATTTCAATCAACAATCTTGACAATATAGTAGTAAAATAAGAATAGTCCCCTACAGGTTAACATTAAACGCGATAACCTAATAAAAGATATTACAAAGACGGCTAAAGTGTTATTATATTTTAATCAAGCATTTAATGAACCGACAACTGAGTTTCTTAAAGAAGCAAAAGTCTCTTTGATAAGCGAGCTTTGAAAAATGTTTAGCTGTTCTTACAATATGATTAAAAAACTAACCGCAAAATATAAGGCAAAAATCTGCACAAATTTTAAAAATATTAAAAAAAAATTAAAATAAAAGTATTGAAATTATGTTTTTTAAAAGTAAATTGTTTACATATTTTTATACACTTTTTTCAATTAGATAAAGCTCATATTTTTATATATTTTTCATATACAAATAATGAAATTAATCTTAAACAAATAATTTTTCAAAGATTATAATAAACATATGTCTGCACATAAGAGTGCATATAAAAATATTAAACTAAGTCACAGGTATATTTTTTCTCAGTA
>CAUZWR010000032.1:0-26971 GCA_963583895.1 Melanophora roralis | reverse complement strand
TAAGTTTGTCTATAATACAATTAGCGATAACTAATTGTTATTCAAATATGTATTTGCGGCAAAAAGAAAATCAAAAAGCTGTTCAAAAAAAGTATTTGTTAAGTTTTTGAAAGTACTCTAGAATGTTTTGGTTTGTTTGATAATAATTCTCAATTAGTTTATTGAGGTTATTATATAAAAGCAGAAAATATTCATGAGGTTTTTTTTTTAAACGTGGTTTAAGTTCACTGACGATTTGGTGTAAGAACCAATGAAATGCATATAGACAAACTTAATATACAGCAAACTCCATAAATAAACTAAAAAAATGGGACCAAATCAGTGATGAAAAATTAAAATTTAATTTGGGCATCAAAAAAATGTTTCGAAAGTACTTTTATAACGGCGATAGTATCAAAATATCTTTTTTTTTGTTTTAATTTAATCCATAAAAAAATACATATAAATAAGCCGTGTATGGTTAGTTCCAGGAAAAGAGTAACGTAACACCAGATTTCATATAAATTTTTTCAGGGAAAATCTTATGTTTTTTTTAAATAACAGTTTAAATGAAAGAAGAGACTTTTCTTTAATAACTTGTATACATCTATTATGTAAAGAAGGGTTGTATATATGTATTAATGTATGTTTGTATTTTATAGCCGGCCACATAAGTGGATCGATTTTTTTGAAAATTTTACAAGGGGTTACTTCAAGTCTGAAAGGAACAATAGGCTACTTTTTTTGAAATTATTGCTGCCACGCCCACAATACGCCCATTTGTGTGGGAAGGTTAGGTTATGAGTGGCCTAACAAAATTACCCAAGGCCATATTGATCAAACGCGTAAAGCTAAATACATGAAACTTAGAACACGTGTTAAGCTTTCCATGTTTGTTTAAATACATATGAATTTTTAAAAATTCGGCCCAAAAAGAGATAAAAAGAGGACAAAAAGGAAAAAATCTTTAACATACTATCCCTTGAAGTATATAAGATAGAAACATAATTTAAAAGTTTTGCGTATTCCTTAAGAAATAAACAGACAGGTATCGTGTTTTTTTTTAATTTTGGACCTAAAGGGGGAAAAAAGGGTTAAAATTATATTTTGGTACTTTTTGTTACTTTTAAACCAACTAAGATAGAAACATTATTCAAATTGCGTTCGATAGGTCTTAAAAAAATATGATTACGTTTTTTGTACTTTTTTTCAATTTTGGACCCAAAAAAAGAAATTTGGTGCGACAGGTCTAAAAAATATGAGTACGTTTTTAGGTCCTTTTTCAATTATTAGACGCTAAGGGGAAAATGGGTTAAAATTATGTTTTAGTACCTTTCGTAACTTTAAAACCAATTAAGATAGAAACATAATTTAAATTGTTCGTCAGGTTACCAAAATATGTTGATATGTTTTTAGTCCATTTTTTTTAATTTTGGCGATAAGTTAGTACCTCTTATTATATATTTTGGTACTTTTTAGAAGTTTATTAAATAGTTTTTGCTAACTAAAGCTTTCTGAATATCTCCAAAACTATAAACCTGGCAAATTCCCAATTTAAATAGTAGGGCTGACTTATAATTTGTTGCAACTTATGTGGGGCAACCAGTAAACTAAAAAATATATAAATGCTTTTGTTTACATATTTTGGTAATTTTACTATGATTGGGGCAGCGAAGCACACCGGGGCTTAGCTAGTATAAATATAAAAATTGAAGTATTTTTCTAACAAACAAGAATAGTCCGTTCTGGCGTAACGTTATTTTTTCCTGGAATTGCCCATATACATCTTAAGGGTTTTTAGTTTGTTCAACCGTGAACCGAAACTGAAGTGTACATATTTTTTGAAAAATTTGAATTTTGATTAAGGTCCATGAATATCATCCAATGTTATTGTAAAAACTTTATTTTAAAAATTGTACCTTTAATTTGGAAAAATTGACATTAGCCGCTTGAAAAAATTGAATATAAATTTTTTTCTTCATTGACTTGCCGAATTTATCCTATCGCATCTCTATGAAATATGTTTTTTCCCCCTTTAGGTACAAAGTTTATTTAAAACAATTTTTATACGCTATGCCAAAGAAATGTGTATATTTAAAGCATTTAGCAAGGCAACTACCAATAGTTTAATATTTTATGTTAAAAAAAATGTTACAAATAACGACCACTGATTACTTTGTTTCCTGTGATATAATGAAAACCTTTTATATAAACTCAAAAATATTTGGCGGAGTAATGGTTAAAGCCCCATAGGCTTATCTAAAAATATATTTTGTCATGGAGAAAATTCTCAGACATAGCTTTTTTCATTAATAAAAATATTTTATATTTTCTGTATATTCCACCTTTTTCCACTTTTTTAATTTAATAATTATTTTTTATTTAAAGTAGGTTTTTTAAACAAAATTTTCATTCAAAATCAGGGGGCAAATTACGGCATTCGAATGGAAATTCTTCTCAATCGGTCGAGTTTTCAATGCTTTTAATATTGGAGTTCTAATAAGAATAATAAAATTTCGATTCGAAGGGAATGCCGTAATTTGCCTCCAGTATTTACTTTCCAATCTATTTTAAGTTTAACAAGTAAGAGCGCTATATTCGGCTGTGCCGAATCTTATATACCCTTCACATTGGTCTTTAAATATACCCAGCCGAGTAATTTTGTACTGCAAATAATATAATAAAACACCTTGTGCAAGTTTTAAAGTCCATAGAAAAATATACAAAATTTTAACGTTCGTATGAATAATAGAAATAGATGAACAAGATTGGAGGTCGAGAGTTTTAAAAGTTTTCGACATTATTCATATTTAAAGGTTAATAAAACTTGTTAAATGTTACGGGATGTTCTAATCCCCCTGCTTTTCTACAACTTTTTCCCAAAATGTATGAATTATTTAATTATTACTTTTTGAAAAATATTCGAAGTCGATATCTGTAATAGTCTCCGAGATATAGCGTATCGAAAATTTCATAAAAATTGTTGATTTGTATGGGAGCTACCCCTTCTTCACCCCCCATCCAAAGATTGTTTTCTTCAAACCGTAGCGCTTGATGTCCAATTGCTTTTTGTAGAAAATTTGATTTCGATATCTGTTATAGTTTCCGAGATATAGCGTATCGAAAATTTCATTCAAATCGTTAATTTGTTTGGGAGCTACCCGTTTTTTTGCCCCCACTCAAAAAATTTTATCTTTAAGGCGTAGGCCTTGTTGCCCAATTATTTTTTGTAGATCATTTTATTTCGATATCTGTTACAGTTTCCGAGATATAGCGTATCGAATATTTTATAAAAATTGTTAATTTGTATGGGAGCTACCCCTTTTTTGCCCCCACTCAAATAATGTTTTATTTATAATGTAGGTTTTAGCGTGCAATTACTTTTTGTAGAACATTTTAAGTTGATAGCTGTTATAGTTTACGAGATAAAGCGCATAAAATATTTCACCAAATTTGTGCAATTGTAGGAAAAATACCTCTTCCCCTGGTCCTATCTGAAAAAACTTTTTCTATTATTTGGGTCCCTTCTTTAAGAGTATCCGTGCCAAGTTTTATGGCAAGATTGACTATACTTACTAAGATATATAGGGATATATTCACAGATTTTGTCCTAAAAAAAATGGGTTACTTTGGGTTCTTGCTTATATCTCGGTCAATAGTGAACCGATTTTTCAGATTTTAAATAGCGATTGTCTCCAGGATATTTCTAATAGTTTGACACCATTAACTGGTCTGTATCTTTTTATTTGACTCCGGAAACTTGATTTGAACAGACGGACAGACGGACATGGCTGTATCAACTTCCTTATCTATAAGGATCCAGAATATATATACTTTATGGGGTCGCAAATGAATAATAAAGAAATTACAAACGGAATGACAAACTGATATATACCCTTATCACTATGTGAAGGGTATAAAAATTGTTAAGGAATATGAACCTTGTATAAAGGCATGTTCCCTTTCAACTAATTTTTCTCTTTTCACAATAATAAATATATATATAATATTTATATGTATATGTTTTTAATTCGGTTTTTTGCGACCCCATTATGTAATTATATTTCGGATCCTTGGAGTTGGAAAATTCGATTTAGCCATGTTCATCTGTCCGTATGCTGTAATCAAGTTTCCAGAGCCAAATGAAATTCAACGAACCACATTCTGGTATTAAAATATCAGATATATTTATTAGCACATCATTGTTGTAAATCAGCGATACCGGTTAGCTTGGTACTGGGATTATAGCAAAAACCTAAGAAAACTTTTTTTTGACAAAATTCTACTATACGTACATACATCCCTATAGGTCCATATGTATGTCTCTGTAACCAGAAGCCATAAAATTTATCTAAAAAAAATATTAAAAATAATAATAATTTTATTTATATTTATATTTTTTGAAAAAAAAATCCATTATTATATATTGATTTAAATATTTTTTAAAGAAATAATAATTAGTTTTTTATATTTATTTTTTTTGACAAAAATATTTAGTTTTTATTTCAAATTTTTATGAAAATCAATGACGGTAACAGTAATCGTTATTTTTTGTTTCGTTTATTTTAGTTAAAAAAAAATTTTAAATTTTTTGAAAAAAAAAATTAAGAATAAAATATTTTATAAGCCTTAATTTTCAAAAACTCTATTTAATACCTTTAAGATGGTGTATTTCACTGGACTTTTTGGTGTTTTCTTGCACATGCTTTATTTTTAATGAAAACTCGAAAATATTTATTTCTTACATTCCCTGCCCCGGTAGATCAGTGAGGGGTGCCCCGGTAGATCAGTGAGGGGTGCCCCGGTAGATCAGTGGTAAGTGCACGAGTCTACCAGTTGGAAGTTGTGGGTTCGATTCGCACCAGAGACCCTGGTAAGTCTGCTTCATTCTTCTGTTCTTTCTTATCTTATCCTTCTCTAAATTTCTTCTTTCCTTCCATCTCGACCTATTCTATCTGCCTCTCCAGGTAACACAAAGGGACCGAACTAAGCGGACCCAAGTGAGCTGTATCCTTTCCTTTAACGGCTGCCTGTTCTACCTAGCCTAACCTAACCTAACCTAACCTACATTCCCTGCCTGTAACTATTGCCACAAAGTTTGGCACAAGGACTTTGCAGGTAGCAAGCTAATCTGGTGAATAGGAGTAAGGGGAGTGGTAGACCCTTACTTACTAACTTAAGTGGCTTTTAAAGAACGTTTGTTCGGTTTCCAGCAAACGTTAATAATATTTCCAGAAGCAACGATTTTCTACGCTTTTTTTTCAATGCCCCACTTTTTGACGCCAAGAATTGAGATGCGTTTAGCACAACCATTTCCAAGAGGATGTCAGAGATCACAGGAAAGGCTTTTTGTCTGCCTGACCGAAACCTCGTTTGGTACTGAAGGGCTCAGTGATATTCTTTACTATCTTAACTTAGGGTTGTGTATCAATTAAGGTCACCAGGCAAAATCGCATTAGTTTTACAGGGATAACAAATTCAGACATAGCCTGAAACACCTTTGAATGTATGGGGCTGTCAAACGCAGCCTTGTAGTCGAAAAAAACATCTGCCTTGGGTCTTTTCCAAGATTTGGGGTAGTGCGTACAGTAAGGAACAAAACCGTTCACGAAATTCAGGTAAAATCTATATGTATAGAGGGGGTTAAAATTTATGAATCTGGAAGCTCTGTGAGTTTCTTAGATCATGTGGCATTAAGTTATCTTATGTATGGTCAGATGAGATCATAATTAACCGAATCGGTTCATATGGGCGTCAGTAATCATGGGTTGATAAAAGAATTGGGATAAAGGAACGAAATATATGCCAAACGATGAAATTTGGAGGTGGGTCTCTTAGATGAGCTGGGGATGGTTTCATTGAAATCAGCTCGGGGTACTTCGACTTGATATATTTAATTTGGGACCCAAAACATACAGCAAAAATAACAAAGGAGTTGTTTGAAGAAAATGGTCTTAAACTTTTAGATTGGCCGCCCCAGTCTCCAGACCTCAACCCGATCAAACATCATTAGTCCATTATAAAAATTTTTTTTTTCAACAAAAGAGCCACCTAAAACGATGGACGATCTTTGGGACCGTTGTATTGAAGCCTGGGAGAGAACCGATCCGATAATTCTTAATAACTTTATAAAATGTTTGCCAAAGAAAAAGGCACGTGGAGGGCACAAAAAATATTACATCTCGTGTATATCAGGTCGATGGTGGATTTTCCAGGTCTTAAGACTTTAGATCTTCCTCTTTCACAAAATACGCTGGATAGTATTTTGTGCTTAATGGGAAGGGGACTTATTCCCCTGTAGTTGGCACACACTGTTATGTCTCCTTTTTTGAGCACAGAATTTAAAACTCTCATTCTCCAATTCTCGGGTATTAGTTCTTCTAGCCAGACTGTGCAGGCAAGCTGAATCATATGCCTTATCAAAGTGTCGTCTTCAGTCTTAAACAGTTCAGCTGGCAATCCATTGATTCCAGCTGCCTTGTGTCTTTTAAGCCGGGTAATTTCTATTTTTACCTCGTTATGGCTAGGTGGCATATACTCAAAACCTTCCTTTGAGTTTAATTAAATGGTATGTATTTTCATCGCCACTACTATCGGATACCCACAGGCGGGAAAAAATTAAGACATAAAATTAACTCAATAATCAGTCGTCCCAGACAAGCTGATACCTAATCCTGACTTCTACTTAATATGCTACAACCAGACATTATGATTATATTGAATCAGGTCCTCGGACTAGTGTATTGTTGGGTAAGTAATATTAAAGAATATTCAAATTATAAAACCAGAGAGGAATAGCAAAAAAAGCAATGAGTGGAAAGGACTTGAACCGTCTTATTTAAGCCAAAATGATTTACATATGTTCAAGAAAAGGACATAAACAAATTGTAGAATTTAAAATTAACTAAAACTGTTATAGTATTTTAACTTAGTAAGGTTCATTAATTAATTCTTTTATTTCTAAGAAAAAATTATTGAATTAAATTAGAAGCGTGGCAGTTTCCTACACAACTTTTTTTTCCAAAAATGGATAAAAGCTTACACACAATTACACCATTGAAATTTTCTAACTTAAAAATACTTCCTAATGAATTTCTAATGGTTTTAAACAATTTGAATAATATATTATTGCAATTGCAATTGAAAGCTTTATTATTTAACTTATTGGACCAAATAGATTGGAAACTGACCAAATGTGAAATGAAAATATACCATCTGTGTTACAAAAATAAGAAATGATTTGCATGATTAAAAAAACGCTATAATGGCAGTGAATGAAAGATGGGAATCAACAAAAATTTATTTATTTATATTTATATTTATTTTACATACAACCATACATACTTTTTTCTAATTTAAAAGGACACTTTATATCACAATTCACAGTGGCTCATATTAGATTTTTTCGTTGTAGAAGTCATAACTTTTTAACTAATTAAGATATTTGTAATATTTAAAAAGCAATGAAAAGAACCATGTCTACAGTGGCGTAGATTTATTTTTAAATTTCAATAATAATAAAAAAAATTAAGTGTTTAACTTACATTAAATAGTTAAAAATCATTGCAGGTATCCCAGTATTTATTTGTTTTTAAAATGGTTTTCTTAAGGTGTCGTTTTTTCCTAAGTTAGAATTTGGTAACTGAAATTTTACCCCCTTGATGCTGAACGATAAATCTAATATTTGTTTCACATTTTTTGTTTTGGTGACAATATATGGCCTGAAAAAAATCCAAGTAACACCCATACTAATTAAATATCCTTTTAAAACTTATTACACTGATTTGGTTTTTATAAAACTTTGCACAAAAACTCAGCTTTTTTACAAAAAGTAATTTTACAAAAGTAATTTTCGTTTAGAATTACTGTTACTAAAAATTTTTTTAAGAAACTTTGCACATAAATTCAGGTCTATCAGCAAACGATTCTGAAAATAGAAAAATGGGCGGGGCCACACCCGCTTTAAATATGTATAAACATTTATGGAAGCCTACAAGTCTAGTGGCTATATTTTTTTTTCTATTTACAAGAATTAAAAAAAATTCCTTCAAGAAAGTAATAAAATTTACACTTTGCTCATTTGCCATGGGAAATGGTGTAATGCCTAACTTAGCATATTTGTTCTTAGTGTTTTTATTTTTACCCATCCCTAAATCACTTTGAAGTAAGTTAGTAAGTAGTCACTGAAAAGCTTAAAGCAAACAACAGTATTCACATGTTACACGTTTAATAACTACATAGAAACTATTACGTATAATGTTACAGTTTTTTTTTCTAAAAATAATAAAAAAAAAACAATTTTGAAACCATATTTTAAAAGAATTATTAATACAGTGAGTGGTTGAGTTAAACAATTGAAAAAACTATATACAAAGATCCATAGTAATGGGATGACATTTTGGTTTAAATTAAATTGTTTGTCACGTAGGAAGTAAAATGGAAATAGTTTGCTGCCCTTGTAATTTGTGAAATTGTATAATTAACTATAAAAGTAACGGTCAAAATTAAAAATCCAGCATTATTCGTATGCAATTCAATCTTAGACTCAATACAATGTTGGCTAAAATCCTTGTAAGTAAATTTTATTTCTACTTTTATTAAGTTTTTTTGTTTCTAATGATTAAATGTTATTAGAAAATCAGGAGGTTTTGTAAATCCTTTAAAATTTTTATTTTTTATATTATAGATGATCTGTGCCTTGTTCGTGGCAGCACAAGCTAGTTACTCTCGTTCCAGCTATGGAAACAAGAAACCAATGAATGCCGGCTATGCCGCTCAATTGCAACCTGCCCTTACTCTTACCGTATTGCCCTCGTATGGAAATAGTTATGGTGCTTCTCCCGTTTATGGTGCTTCTCCTAACTATGGTGCCTCTTCTGCTTACGGACACATGCCAACTTATGGCCCCTCAGCAATTTATACTTCGCCATCAACCTATGGTCCCGCTGGTGTTGACGCAGAAGCATTAGGTTTGGCCAAGTTAGTTTTTGCTTTGCCATCTCCTGGTGGTCCAAATCCTGCCGTCATCAATGTTCCCCAATACCCAACCACCTCTTACACAGCTCCATCTGTTGTTATGGCTCCTGGTTATAACAGTAATGCTCTAAATGCTGCCTCCGCCGCAGCAGCTGCTTCCAATGTTGATTTAGCTAGACCAGTTCCTTATGCAGGCTCTGGATATGGTCCAGCCAAATCTGTATACTAAACTGTGTTATTGTTGTTAATTGAATCCCTCCTTAATTATTGTTTTGTAAACAATAATTGCCGTTGCGTGTTTAAAATAAAGTACAAAATCAACGATTTTTACACGAAAATTTTTATATGTGTTTTTGTAAATTACTGCAGGATATTACAGGTTTATATTTTTCATTTTATACAATTTTATAGCCTGAAGGTTATACACTACATTACAATGGGTTTACCTTCATTAAGTTTAGAAGGATTTTATTTTGGCATTTTTTAAATTTATACCAGCTATATTACCACTTTTTAAAGCTAAAAGGTCTCGGATTTTCTATTTTTTATGCTTTTGAGGAAAGACAACAAAACATGCCAACCTTCAGCCAGGTTGAAAACAATAGCTTTCCTAGATATGGGGTTCTAATAATTTCACAAAATTGATTTGTTAGGATACGACTTCCCGCTTACCTATTACGCCGATTTTAATTGTATTTTAGACTGTATGCAGAAATAACTCTTAGCCGGCTTTAAGGTAATAGCTGCTTTATTTTATAGTCGTCCGTGAGGGATACAGCTTTCGTCCTTCTACTTAAGTAATTTTTTTTCCAAAAAGCTAACATCATATTAAATTTTTTGTGGCAGATTTGAAATTGATTTCTGTTACGTGTTTTGAAATCTTTGTGTTTTTTATTTTTTTTAAGTTAATGCTTTTATAAGGGGGCTTCCTCTTCCTTTTCTTCTGTTGAAAAAAATCCGGAAACTAGCTTGCGGCTCCCAAAGTCGTCAAGCCACGTTCTGTGGTAGCATTTAAACTGTAACATATTTACTAGGGAGATCGACCGGTATTTTTTTGACTAGTTTTTTTGTTTTTATTATGTCGGTTATTTTAAATCATTTTTTTTCTGAATGCCGAACAGACTGATTATTTTAACACGAATATAATGCAGACATTTATTACTTTACAAGTACAAGTAACTGCTTTTCTTAAACAAACTAAATGAGAATTATTAGCTTAAGTTTCATACCAATTAACGCTGTATGTCTACCGTCCATTTACACTATAATTATTGAAGTGTTTAAGTGGATAAAAATGTACATGCCCCGTTACAAGTAAAAAGGGCTTGACTGGCCTTCTTAACATGATATTACCTTGGGATGTTCTCAATGAGATCATGGTTTTGATTTCTATCTTTAACCATTGTTTTCAATGCAGCAGGAAATGCCCTTGTTCCAATGATCTAGCACAACTTGACTCTTGTGGTTTCACGTAGAAACAAAAAGGACCGGATTTGGAAATGTAAAACTCAGCAGGGCCACCAAAAAAACTAGGTTTTCACAAAAAAAATATTCAAAGTAACGGTAGCTTGTTTTGAAAAAATTATAAGTTTAACTTAGAACAAAGTAAGAAGGTTAAAGTCGGTCCAGCCATGTTAGACCAAACACCACAATTAATATTATTTTAAGTATCACCGTAAGCCCAAAATATTTTTAGGTTAAGGATATTTTTTCTGAGTGAAGTTAACATAGTTTTTAGGTAAACGCCTGCTATAGACGTAATAAGTAGATAGTAATGGGCCTAAGTTGTTGTTGCCAAGGTACACACGCGATTGAGCGTTTTGTGCAACGCGAAAGCGACAGAAGATAAAAGATGTTGTAGAGTTTCAAACACAATCAAATTCCAATGTCTACATCACTTGGTTAATTGAACTGCTCGAAAAGAGCATTCCCTGGCACAAAGCAACTGCAGAGAAAAATACAGCATACCATGCAACCACACGTAGTGCGGGAGAGAGGTATCAAAGGAATAGAAAGAAGTAACTTCCTTTCCGACAGATGAAAAGGGTAATGGAGATACTCGAATATGAGGAGATCGAGATGTCGAGGATCAAAGGTGGCAACAGAAAGTATCATCCACATAAGAAAAACAAGGGTCAAATTACGTCATTCGATTCGAATCGAAGTTTGAAATTTTTTTTTAGAATTCCTATATTAAAAGCATTGACAACTCGATCGACCGAGTAAAATTTCGATTCGAACCGTATGCTGTAATTTGCTCCCAAGACTGAGAGTTATAGTGGCATTTGCTCCGGTAAAGGTTTACAAGGCAATCTGGTGGCAGATAAAGAAAGAGTTTTGAAAATTTGAAAGGAACACTTTTTCAAATTGCATTGATATCCAATCCATTTTCAATCAATAATGGTGAAGGAAAGCACACCCAGCCAAATGAAAAACAACAGAGCGGCAGAAGTTGGCGGATTACTGGCGGAGCTATTTCAAACCAGAGCTGAACAGTTGCTAAAGAGCATGTACAACTTTCTTATCGGTATACTTAATTTGGCTGGAAGAACATACAGTGGTTCAAACGTATAATTGGACACTAGGTGTGCGATTTTTCAAATGCCAATTTTTTCACTTCTACGACAATAGTTCTAAAAAACTTTGATACAGAGTTATAGGTTATAGAAAGACCTTTAAAACAATGTATAATACTTAACACGTTTTATTTAAAAACATTTTTAAAAATAAGAAATAAAACAAAACCATTAAATTTTATGGCAAACGTATAATTGGACAATCTGTAGTTTTGGTTCTTGGAAGCAAAACCTTTTGCTTTCATTACTGCTTTCAACCACCTGGGTATCAACTGCACGAGATTGGCTCAAAATTTCGGAGATATGTTGTTCCACTCACACCTTATTCCCTACTTCAACTGCTCCACTGTGTTGAAAGTGGACTTATTGAGTTTACGGGCTAGTTCTTCCCAAACATGCGTGAAATCGGTAAAATTGTTGATCGATGCCCGTCTACAGCTCACGCTATCATTAAATGGCATAAAAAAAATTTCTAGTCGAAAATTAAAGTTGTGTTGGTCAAGGAAAAAAAATAAATGATCATGAAGAGCGGCGGATTTTGATGAAAATAAAAACAAAACCATTCACGACGGCGAGTAAATTAAAGAATATGGTGCAAACGGCTTTGAAAAAAGACGATTGCGCGGATACCATTCGAAACGTGTTAAAGAAGAATGATTTTCATGGGCGAATAGTCAGAAAAAAGCCCGATATAAGTCAAAAAAATAAAATTGCACGGGTGAAATTTTGTAAGGAGTACTTTTTTAAAGATTCTGACTTTTGGAGAACGGTAATTGTACAAAAACTTGTTTAATTTAATTATTTTAAACCTTGTTAATTATCTTATAAGTACTCTTTACTGATAAGAGTAAATTTAACCTGCATGGCTTAGACGTAAAACAATACGTTTGGCGTAAGCTAAATACTGAGTTTTTGCCTACTACCACTCGGGCTATGGTCAAGCATGGGGTAGGGTAGGTGATGGTGTGGGGATGTGTTTCCAGTGCAGGAGTAGGGAATATTTATTTTATAGAGGGAAAAATGAATCGATTCCAATTATTGGACATTTTAAAACAAAATGTGAAGCAAAGTGCCGATAAATTGAACATATTGGACACATTTGCTTTCTATCAGGACAAGGATCCGAAGCACACTTCACACGTTGCGAAAATGTGGCTCATACATAATTGTCCAAAATTACTGCAAACACCAGCACAGTCCCCAAATCTAACATTATTGAGCATGTTTGGGAAGAACTTGCCCGTTAACTCTATAAGTCCACTTTCAACACAGTGGAGCAGTTGAAGCAGGGAATAAGGCGTGAGTGGAACAACATATCTTCGCATTTTTTAATCAAACCCGTGCAGTCGATACCCAGGCGGTTGAAAACAGAAATAAAAGCAAAAGGTTTTGCTTCCAAGACCAAAAACTACAGACTGTCCAATTATACGTTTGACATAAAATGTAATGGTTTTGTTTTCTTTTTTATTTTTAAAAATGTTTTTGGATAAAATGTGTTAAGTATTATACATTGTTTTAAAGGTCTTTCAATAACCTATAACTCTGTATCAAAGTTTTTTAGAATTATTGTCATGTAAGTAAAAAAAATTGCATTTGAATAATCGTACACCTAGTGTCCAATTATACGTTTGAACCACTGTATGCCTGAGGATTGAAACTTCAGTGTGATATGCCCAGTTCACAAAAGAAAGCGATAAAACTATCTGCGTTAATTATAGAGGAATAAGTCTCCTACCAATTGCTTTGTAAAATTTTCAAATCTAAAGTCAATAAAATAATTGACTCTTAGCAATCTAGCTTTAAATCTGGTAAATCCATTACCAATCAGATATACACAATACGTAAAATTTTGGAAAAATCCCATAAGAAATAGATAGATAATTATCACCTATTCGTCAAATATCGCATAGACCCGTAAGTGGTATCAAACTGTCAGAGATAGTCGCGGGAAAATCGGTATTGAAATTCAGCAAAATCGCCCGATAAATAACCGAGATATAAGCAAAAAACCCAGACTACCTCCTTTTTTTCAGTCTATAACAACAACAAAGAACATACTTATGTATGTAATAATAAAAAAACAACAAAAAAAGAAAAAAAAAACAGAATCAGTCATGTTGGTATTATTGAACAACACCCAAACTGAAAATTTTATTAGTATTCATACATATAACAGCGTTGCCATACAAAGCTTAATTTAAACATTTTTAAAATCGCTCCTACGGCTTCCAGGGTTCTCCTACAAAGGTAAAATATAAGACCGACCCAAATTATTTTATCCATCCAAACATTTTTGTGGAACATACTTACCCTCTATCTCCAGCCCCTAACATGGTTGCCATACAACATTTTAAAAAATAAGGTAAAACCGGCTACAACTTCCCCGGAGTCGCCCCTAGAGGAAACAAATGTATCACAGACCCCCATTAGTTTTTCCTCCCAAACCGTTCCTAGAGTTAACTTACACATAATCTTCACGCCCTAAGGGGGTTGCCATACAAAATTTACAAAAATGATATAAAAATGCCCACAACTTCTTCAGAGTTGGCCTTAGAGCAATAATGTGTTCGACGGACCCCAATTAGTTTATCCATCCAAACATTTTTGTGGAACATACTTACCCTCTATCTCTAGCCCCTAACATGGTTTCCATACAACATTTTAAAAAATAAGGTAAAAAAGGGCACAACTTCCCCGGAGTTGCCCCTAGAGGAATAAAATGTATCACTTACCCACATTAGTTTCCCCTCCTAAACATATTCCTAGAATATACTTTCCCCCTATAACCACCCTCTAAGGGGGTTGCCATACAACATTTGAAAAAAATTAGGATAAAAACCCCTACAACTTCCCCGTAGTCACCCGTGAAGCGTTAAAAAAATGACACCGACCCCTATTTAAAAGATAAGAAATATTTCATAAGTAAAAAAAATGGATAAAAATAAAAAAAGTTTGGGATTTCGAAAGGCCAATGTGAAGGGTATATAAGATTCGGCACAGCCGAATATAGCGCTCTTTTTTCTTTTGCTTTTAAATATGTCTGTTTCTGCTTTGGAAAAAAACTGCTTGTAAGCATTTTGTAACCCGGGGGGTTTTTTTTTATTATAAAGTAAAAAAAAAAAAACAAATTTTAGGGTTGATGATTCTTTAACGATATTAAAAAGATGTTTTGACGATTTTTGTCCTACATTTGACGATATTAAACCAAACTTATCTGGCAGCTATGCTTCTCGCATATGCCGTTGACACCAACATCATTAGCCCAAGATGTCCCTGCTGGCTTTGCTAAGATAGAAAAAGAATGGGCAAAAATGGGTTTGACAGGAAAAAGAGATTAAACTATGTTAATGGTTTCGATAAGCAGATAATCCATGCGATTGGGTCAATCTGCCAACATTTTTAATTTATATATCTAAGTAGGAGATGAACTCATGCACTCTGGTAGCGCCATAAATAAAATGAATGCTGTCAGTTTGAAAATTTAGCAATACGCTTTTCGGCTCAGCAAAATTTAAGGAACAGATCCGTTTCTCTGCAACAAAAACGTTGCAATGGCATGGACATCTTTTGAAGTTTTTGAGAGAAAAAAACTGTTAAGGCTGTATAGGCTTTATGCCGACATCAATGTAATGAAGCACATAAGAATCTAAGGACTGCGCTGGCTTGGACATGTTGTGCGAATGAATGGAGATGCTTTAGCGGCAAATGAGTTTGTATATGATCCCAAAGAAAGGCGCAACAGGGGACGTCATAAGCTCCGTTAGAAATACTAAATATTTCCAAACTAAACTTAAAAAATTGGAGAAAAAGCATAGAGTACCGAAGTTATGGAAACCAAGTCTAAGTTTGGCCAATGGCTCACATGGCTTGCTATGAATAGCCAACAAAGTGAGTAACTCCTAGGTAAACCAAGGTAACTCGGTATTATTTTAATTAAGATTTATCTTAATAATTTTAACCCCCTTTAACAAATGGTCTTAGTGCTGTTTCAAACAGATTTAGTTCATATTGCTGAAACCAAAATATTTAATTACAAATTTTTTGCAAAGTCAAGCGAACAAACCTATTATTATTTATTTATTAAAAAGCAACTTTCAAATAATTATGTGCCAAAAATATTTTTAAAAATTGTAGCTTTTTGCGATTTAAAAATTTAATTTTGAAATTTCCAGGCAACATAATTATTACAGAATAACGCTTTGGAATTATAAATTTTAAAATAGATTTAAAAAATTAAAATGATGAAAATATTGCTACGTGTTGTATTTCAAATAAATAAAAAATATATTTTTCAAGGATTTTTAGTTATTCTTTTAAAACAACTCAAAACATCAGATGCATTTACTTATTTACACATATACAAATGAGCTTACATATATGTGTACATATGTAGTGAAAGTTGATAACCTTAAAAAAGGAAAAGTTGTGCAGAAACCAAAAATTATATTTTATTAATACAGCTGTGAAGAAATTTATTTTTGAAAAGTGTAATGTGAAATTAGTAAATTGAAACAAAAGGCAGATGTTAAAAAAGAAAGTGTTAAATGTTTTTAAATTAAGAAAAAAGATTGATGTGTGCAATCATCTTATTGGGGTCTCAAGATAATCTTAATAATTAAAGTTGCTTAAAAACAAGTAAGAGCTCTATATTCGACTGTGCCGAATCGTATATACCCTCACATTGACCTTTAAAAAACACTGCTTTGTGCATATCTACCTTAAATTTTTTCTTCCGCATCATGATGTGATCTTGCAAAAAATTACGTTTTTGTCATACTAACCACCATTTATATATTTATATTCTTTGGTATAATCCTAATAACAAATAAAAGAAATCATACCCTGCAGAAAACAGGACTAGTCCATACATGCGCGTGTGGACTAGTCCATAAAGGAGTAGGATTACTCCAAAACTAACCCAAATGCATGTAAAAACATGGTCTTTTTAACATTATGATGTCCTAGGGCCGGACCACTTAACCCAGATTTGCATTAAGTTGGAGTAGTTTCAAAACTACTCTATCCTACCTACAAACAACGACAACTCGGTACGCAATCGTTAAAACACGAACGCATATCACTTAAGTAACTACAAGTTCTTGTTTGACAATGACATGGTCCATGACTGCATTACACAAGGACCATGTTGTAACTAGTTAATTTCAGCTAAAACGGACCATGTGGTCCAAGATTTTTTGCAGGGTAATAAGTACATGCATATGTACATACATATGCTTGCTGATTTCGGCACACGCCAAACTATATGTATGTTTGTATGTATGTGTATTTGAACATATAAACATACATACATACATGTGTACATACACACACACAAATATACCTACATACATCCATATGACAACACATACTTACGCCCAAACATACAAACAATTTTTTGGATATATTTTTTGCCCATCCACATATATGTATATATTTAACAGCGTTGCCAGTTTTCATTTGTTACATATTTTATATGGAGTTTGAGATTTTGTTCTAAAGAAACTAATCGCGGTATTTTGCTTATATCTAGGTCCGTGGTGAACCGATCTTGGTCATTTCAATAGCGATTGTCTCTAGGATATTTCTAGTAGTTTGACACCAATAACTGGTCCGTATTACTTTATTTAACTCCCGAAACTTGATTTTAACAGACGGACAGACGGATATGGCTAAATCGACTTCTCTATCTATAAGGATTTAGAATATACTTTATGGGGTCGCAAATGGATAATAAGGAAATTACAAATTGAATGACAAACTGATATTTACCTTTATCACTTATGTGAAGGGTATAAAAATAGCAAAAATTAATGAATTTTTAAATATTGTCAATATATTTAAATTAAATTTAAAAGAGAAAGTTATAATCGGTCATGTATGACCATATTATACACTTAAAAAATTATTACAGTAACTGACTGTAAGTTATTTAGGAAGTATTTTGTAAAGTTGTTTTTTAGTTTTAATATAATATTTGATTTAACTGATTTATATAGTTATTCAAAACTTCAACTGCACGAAAATACTGATTTTCAGTTGAAGTTAATTTTGCCAGTTATTTTTTTAGTAATATTTAACTTTGTTAATATTTTTTCTGATAGTTTGTGTTTTGCTGTAAATGACGGAAAGTCTAGTTAATTTTTAAAGTTTATGTAAGTTTATTTTTTGCTGTTTAACTTTAAATGAAATATTGTATTAATTAAAATGAATATCTTGCTGGAGGGGTTTTAAATGAATATCCAGTTATATTGAGTAGCATTTCCAGTTGATTTTACATAAATAATTTTTTGAGTGTACCCGACGCAATAATTATTTTGGCATTAAGTACCAACATATGCCAAAAATGTTTACAGGTTAAGTTGGCCTTCGTTAGTGGGTCTTAAGAGAGACCCAAGGTAATTTGTTGGACCAAAATATAAGAAAATATTGTCATTACAGAATGAAAACCCACTTTTTAAAATCAAGAATTTTATTCTTGAATTTATCCAAAATCTTTCTGGAAATTTTTTAGTACGATCCCTACTTACATTTTTTTAAATCAAGCCTATTCGGATTGCTTCAATAAATCAAGCAGAAAAAAGCTTGTTGTTTTAATATATTATTTTACATTTGAAAACAAAGTGTCTCGATGGCCTAGAGGTAACGCGCTTGTGCTGCATGCAGTGCAGAAAGTCCCTGGTTCGAATCTCAGCTTCGGTAAGCACAAAAAATGAAATTTTTAAATTGTAAATTTTAACTGTCTATAAAATAAAAATAAAATATAAAATTCTTCTTCTTTAATATAGCTCCATATGTCAAAAAAATTACATTTCATTTTCGAATTAATCCCGTTTACGGCTTAAATCAATCTTTTTTTGGCTTAATTGTGGCTAAAAGTTAGAAATTCTTACTTGAAAAATTTTACTTGGAGTAAGGAATTTCGTACTTGATTTAAGAAAAACCGTACTCACAGTACTTTTGACACTGCTATGGCTCGATTTAAGTAAAGTTTACTTAGTTTATTCTCTGTGTGTACGCGAATATGTATGTATTTATCATTTGAAAGTTTAGTATTAAAACTGGCGCACATAAGGATATTATGGGAGTTAAAATGGTTTTTAGCTAAATTCCTACTAATGGACGTACGTTGTGTCACGCTTAACCACAAACAAACCTTGTAAATAAACTCCATTTTGTTAAAAATTTGGTTGTGAGGATGATATTTCTTGTGCAAGAATCTTTAATAAATGTAAGATTTTAGAAAATTTTTTGATAAAATTTACTTCCAAATACATATAACGATATTATGTTTATTGTAAGCAAAAAAATTATGTAAAATTTTAAGTTCTAATTACAAAACCTTTGTTTTTGGTTAAATTATTTCAATCCTTTTTAATAAAATTTCCTAAAATGTAATTTTTTTAGTTACAATTTTTTGGTTAAATTTTTTTACATATTTACAAAACAAAAAATAAATTACTTCAAGTTTCTGACCTCCACCAACAAAATGCTTTAAATTTTTTTTTGACTTAAATACGGTCACATAAATAATAACGAAAGCTGTTCATAGTTTTTGTTAAGTTTTTTTAATTTTATAATAATTTTTTTTGCATTATGTTTGCACTTTCATTTAGAATGCTTTTGTATTTTTGTAAAAGTTTTATAATTAAAACATGAGAAAAAAATATACAGCTTTGTTTGTTGAAAAATAGAAATAGAATAAACGAATTTAGTTTTTTTTTTATTATATTAACAGTTTAAAATTCATATTATACTCTGTGTTAACATGTTTTTTTTTTTTTCTAATAAATCTTTATTCTAAACCTAAAAATATTTTGGAAGTAAATGTTTGTTTTAGCTGAAATCTGTCACGTAACATAAAATAACTACAAATCACCTTAAAATTTATATATAAACAAATGACACTTGGGGAAAACTGTATAGTTTGATTTAGAACACAAACAGGAGTTAAACTTTGAAACATCAAAAACCCAAAATAAACATGAACAAATCCATCATTGTAAGTTTTTTTAAATTAAATTTACAATCGTTTATTTAACTAATTATTTGTTTAATTTCTTTTATGCAGTTCGCTTTTATTGCTTTCAGTGCTATTGTTAGCATCTATGCAAAACCCGGATATATGCCTCAACAATACGGTAATCCTATGCCATCTTATGGTAGCCCTATTGGATACAATGCTCCTTCAGCCGCGGCTTCGGCTGCAGCCGCCTCCTCAGTACCTGCTCCTGGTGCTCTCTATCTAGTACCCTCTTATGTCATTGACGGTGGAAATCCTGGTTATCCCGTTATGAACAGTTATAACGCAGGTTACTACTAATCTAAACGCCCAGTGTGAAGAGAATAAAACGTAGAGTTTATCTCATAAATAAACATCTACTACTAATTGTTGAAAAACTTTGTGTTTTATTTAATTTTATGATAGAAGTTTAAATTACTTTAAAATTTAATGATTTTATCGAAGACCTTATAGAAAGTCTAATGCATTCATTGAAAACGTACTTTTTTGTCTCACTGTACATGTTTTTCCATTATCTGGTTTCTAAGGAGATTACTCTTAAGTTAAGATTCATAAACCAAATAATTGCCGAAAGGCCATATTTCTTATAGCTCAAAAAAAAATTCATTTTATTCAAAGTAGCATTTTTACCTGTTCTGGCAAGCAAATGTCAAGCTCATTAAAATTTTTGTTTTTAATACCCTTCACATAGTGATAAGGGTATATATAATATTGCCATTCCGTTTGTAAATTCTTTATTACCCATTTGCAACCCCATTATATATTCTGTATCCCTATATATAGAGAAGTTCATTTAGCCATGCCCGTCTGTCAAGTTTCTGCGATCCATTTAAGTATTGCGGACCAGGTATTAATATCAAACTTTTAGAAATGTTTCTGAGATGATCGCTATTTAAAATGAGCAAGATCGGTTCACCACGGACCTAGATGTAGGCAAAATACTGCGATTGCACCAGTTTTCTTAGTTTTTTTTAGAACAAAATCCATACAAAAAGTGTAAACAATGTCACAAATTCAATGCTGTTAAGCATACGTATGTATGTTTGGTGTGTATGAACGTGTGTTGTTAATTTCGGCAAACGTTTGACAATTCAAACGCGAACAAATTAAGAACTGTTTTTATAAAAGGATTTTGACAGTTACAGCTTGCAAAGACAATAGCTGTACATCGTATCATACCTGTATATTGTTTTTGCTTAATTTGTTTTCTGTTTTTTTTTAAAAGCCATAGTGTGTTTGTGTGATTGTCGCTATGCCGTTTACATAGTGGTAAGGGTACATATCAGTTTGTCATTTTGTTTGGAAAATTTTTTAATATTCATTTGCGACCCCATAAAGTATATACATTCGGGATCCTTAAAGATAGGGAATTTGATACATTTGTTCAAATGTTGTGAGTTTTCTGTTCCGAAAACTATGATAGCAATGTACTTCAAGCCCTCCTCAAATAATTATTATATTTACTGTTCGAGAACTACTTGCTTTGATCAGGAGGCTGGGTAAACAGAAAGACCAATGTTAAGGATATATAAAATTCGCCACAGCCGAATATGGCGCTCTTACTTTCTTTTAAATAAAAATATGAAAAGATTGCATTAAAACCTTTTTTATGCAAAACTTTATAAATTTAATGAAGTGTTTTTCTTTCCCTTTTAAGTAGTAAACAAATTGAGTTACGTCCTTTCTGCTCTATTTACCAGGTACTACACCGAACTATATAATACACCTTATAACTGGCCTATTTTATTCTCCTCAACTTAAGTTTTGTTATAGAGGGTATCTGGTGGAAAATTTTTAGTTTTAAGTACGATTTTTTTAAAAGGAAACCGCAAAAAATGCCTTGGTTTTACCATAAACTGAACAAATCGAAATCGAAAAGCAACAAGGTACCAATAATACAATAAGTTTTATCGTTTGTTGAAGAAACCAGCAAGTTTATTTTTTAAAAAATATTATCCTAAGTGTAATACTTTTTTTGGTAGGTTAGTGTAATTATGCAAAAACAGAATATAGATTTACAAAAAGGATCATCATTGAGACTAAAAGAAATGAAGCTCACTTACAGTTTTAGACTATTTGTGAAGAGGCAAAAAATATTTGCGGTGGTATGGGAATTTTAATTCAAAAGCCTAGATTTAAAAGAAAAAATAATTTTTCTACCGCATCGAGGGCCACATACTTTCAATTGAATCTGTTTTGCAAGACTTAAAAACACGTTTCTCAAAGGAAGTCTTTTATTTGTTTAACATCACTTAACTTTTGCCTTGGAATATTACTACTTGTACTCATTTAAAAAATTTTTATTTCACAACTTGCAGATTTATTACAATTTTAAAAATTAATATAAAACTGCTTATATCGAAACTAAAGGCTGAAATTTTGCATTGGAAACAAAAATGAAAAATTTATAGAGACCGCCCAGAAAATGTTATTTTTTCAAAATAAATATAAAAAATGCTTTTAAATGGATTTGACAGGAAAATATGCCGAATTTGCTGTTAAAGGCAAAATATGCCCTAATAAATCAATGCCAAAATTTTGAAAAGAATGATTAACAATATTATAGGTTAATCCGATGCACAGAAAAAAATACGATTTTGAATATTTTTGGTTGCCCCCCGTTCATCAATGTCTGAAGGGTTGCAGGGGAATCGCCTTAATTATAATTAACGATAATTATCGTTGCTTTAAATAATTCAAATTTTAGGTTTTCTTTTTTAAACTTCTTGTTTGCAAAAACCCTACAAGAAAGAATCAGGCGCAGTAAGCTTAGGAGACCTGGAGGGCCAACAAAATGTGAAGTTTATTGAAATCAGGTTATTAAGAAATTTTTTTTAATAACAGGCTTGGCTATATGAAAGGTTGTCCCATTTTGTTGAAACTACACAATATTGAAAAGGATTCTCTTTCTGCGTAGTTCTGAAAAGAAACACTTTTTTAAAATTTTTAAGTAACGGTCTTCATTGATCGTCGTTGAACTTTCCTTACGCATTTAATACTTTGTTTGTTTACTTTGAACTGCAATTACGAAATAAAAACATTTTTATAATTAAATAACCAATTTAATATCAAATTTGTCGGTATTTAGAAAGATTTTTCGCACAGAAAATCAGTTAAAAAATTTTAAATTTAAATATTAAATGGGAAAACAATTTTTCCATACAATGAACTAATTTTTGTTTTAAGAGAATATAAAGAAAGTTTTGGCAAAAACATGCTTTGCTTATTTGTTTAACCTTAACATCAACTACTTTATGGCTAAATTGACTGATTGTGCTAATTTGTTAAATTACCCAAGTAAAATTTTGTTTAACTACTTTTTAGTTTTAGTTTGTAATCAGCATTTTATTAACGACCAAAATATAAAAGAAAGTCATTTAAATGCTTACTCCCGTATTAGTTAAAAATTAAATTGCAGACTATCGACCCATATAAAGGATGGAATGTAGTTAAATTGGAAAAAAGGCAGTTTTTCCAAATTTGTTGTGCTTTTTCTACATATTTGATACTTTTTTTGCACGTTTTTAAGTTATGAGTAGAGAAATATGACATTAAGAACTATTGACCCATATAAAGGTCTTAACTCAACTAACTACACCAAAAGTACCTTTTTCAATCTTTTTGGTTTTTTTTTTTAGAAATAGCAAATTATAGATACATTAAGTTATCGTGTATAATTTTCTTTTTATTGCTTATAGTTCTTTCAAGGCCTGTTTAAAATTAAAACTTAAAATGCAAAGCAATTTTTTTTTTTGATAAAACAACTGGAAATGGTAGCTCTCATACAAATGGACCAAGACCAATTTTCTTTAATATTTAATAAGATATATCATGGAAACTGCTAAAAGTAGCTCCCTTATGATACCTTTATTTCGAAAAAAAATTTACTGAATACGAGCACAAGAGTGGTAGTTTGCAATTTTGTGAAGTTTTTTATTTTGAAAACTCAAATATATAACGATTTCAAACCCAACCAAAGTGATTTTGACTTCTTTTCTTTTCCTTTCTCTTCTTTTTTCTTTACATATTACATACAGCAAACGCATTTAAAATAATTGTATTATATTTAGTGAGTTTCACGTTTACCACCAAACAACAAAATAATTTGTTTGTCAACAACTTAATAAAGTTTAATTTTGGTGATTTTTTTGCGCATTTTTTTACTAACACTTAAAAAATATTTTTTAGCGTTTTTTGATAAAATTTTGGGGATGGACCCTAAAAAAACTGACAGCCCTGGTATTCATAACAAATTAATTTATTATTCACAATTGATTGCTGTTATACGAAAGTCGGATTTTCCCTGATATTCCTGCACCCGTGTATTTCTGAATATGCATTCTTTATAGGATCGGAAATGAGTGTAATAGAAATCATTAGTGTGACGAGTATGAAAAATAAATAATTTTATAAATATTTTTCAAATTAATAAATATAAGAGAAAAAAAAGCAGTGATCGGCGAAACCTCACACGTGTGTAGGTGCCATGAGCATTAAAGAGTATAAGAATAAAATAAAAGGTTTTGCAGTCTCTTGTGCCAGACGGCCAGTTAGGATTTTAAAAATGTTTAATGGGCGAATTTTTACAAAAAAAAATTACATTCAATGCTTGCTTTAACTTATATCAGCAAGTCTTTATTTTCGTTATAAAAAATGATTAAAAGCAACCTCAGAAATAAGCTAATCAGGAAACATGCCAAAGGTCTTATTCGCATTAAATATTGTCAAAATACAAAAAATATATATGAGATTATGCAAAAGTAAGTAGTATGACAGAATTATTTTGCATTTTTAAAACTTTTACTTTAACATAACTGAATAAATTTTTACTATAACATTGCAAAATTTTTTTTAACGCAATTCTTACATATTTTAAATTTGAAATTATTGTCACCCTAGTACCATAAGAGACAAATAATGACGCCCAAAAATAATTAACCAACACAATCAAAACATAAGAATGTATGCGTGTGGCAAAAAAGAGAAACCTCAGTGGTAATTAGAGGATCCATTTAATCGGGTTTGTATTTTGCTCTAGCAAATAGTTAATAGGGTTTGGATTTTGGTCGAATAATTTATCCAAGCTTTTTAATTACTCAAAAAGCTTATGTACATTATTTGCGCAACTCCTACAATTTTTGATTATTTTTTGGGTAATTTTTGCAATTTTAAAATTTTTTCGAACATAAATGTATACACAAAAAATTATCTAAGAAAAAGTACGGTGAGTACGGTTTTTCTTAAATCAAGTACGAAATTTCTCACTCCAAGTAAAATTTTTCAAGTACGAATTTCTTACTTTTAGCCACAATTAAGCCAAAAAGGGATTGATATAAGTTCGGAACCGTACTTGATGTAAGCGTGAAAAAGATTGATTTAAGCCGTAAACGGATTAATTCGAAAATGAAATGCCATTTTTTTTACTTATGAAGCTTTATTAAAGAAGAATTTTATATTTTATTTTTATTTTATAGACAATTAAAATTTACAATTTAAAAATTTAATTTTTTGTACTTACCGAAGCTGAGATTCGAACCAGGGATTTCTGCACTGCAGCACAAGCGCGTTACCTCTAGGCCACCAAAACACTTTGTTTTCAAATGTAAAATAATATATTAAAACAACAAGCTTTTTTCTGCTTGATTTGTTGAAACAATCCAAATAGGCTTGATTTAAGAAAATGTAAGTAAGGACCTTATTTAAAAATTTCAAGAAAGATTTTGAATAAATTCAAGAATAAAATTCTTGAGCGTTGTCATGACTAAATATTACGATTCCATATTTGGCCGCAAGCTCTTGGCGTGTTTTTTAACCAATGATAGGTAGCTTTAAACAAACTAGCATTTAGTACAGGTTTTTTGTGATGGCCTGAACAGCCTGCTCATAATATATTGGACCCTTTTATATCCACTAAATACAGATCATTCCCTTAGCGCAATGAATACTTAACGTTTATTTTGATTCAGCTGGTGGGCCAGGCTTCACATACGATCGCTAACGCTTTAAGTTCTTTTATATCGTTAATGTAAAATTTGGGTATAAAAAACTATCCACTGCACTCATAAAATTATCACTGTAGCTGACTGTTGTTTAAGAAATATGTATTTTGTAAAGTTGGTTTTAAACAAAAACATTTTTAACTTGTGTGGACAGTTATTCACAACAGCGACTTAACAAAAATAATATTTCTCAGTTGTCGTAAATTTTTCAATAAGTTTCTTAAAAAAGTTAAACGACTATCATGGGCAGACAATAACAAAATAACAATACGCAGTGTTGGTATTTTTTTTAACTATTTTTTTACAGTAAAATTAAACAAAAAAACTTAATTAAATTCCTTGTATTTTTCGTCGTTTTGTTTGTAGACAATAAGATCAACGTTTAATTTACAAAAAAGAAATTCCGCTTGCCTTTCTAATCCCTATATCCCTATATCTATTATATAAAGAAGGGGTGTATGTATGTATGCATGTATGTATGTATGTATGTATGTATGTATGTATGTATGTATGTATGTATGTATGTATGTATGTATGTATGTATGTATGTATGTATGTATGTATGTATGTATGTATGTATGTATGTATGTATGTATGTATGTATGTATGTATGTATGTATGTATGTATGTATGTATGTATGTATGTATGTATGTATGTATGTATGTATGTATGTATGTATGTATGTATGTATGTATGTATGTATGTATGTATGTATGTATGTATTTTATAGCTGGCCACACCAGTGGATCGATTTTTGTGAAATTTTTACAGAGTGTTACTTCAAGTCTGAAAGGAACAATAGGATACTTTTTTTTTGGAAATTATTGCTGCCACGCCCACACTACGCCCATTTGTGTGGGAAGGTCAAATAACAAAATTACCCAGAGCCATACTGCTCAAACGCGTAAAGCTAAATACCGGAACTTTACAACACGTGTTAAGCTTTACATGTTTGTTTAAATGCACATGCGGTTTTAAACTTTGGGCCCGTAAAGGGATAAAAAGGGGACAAAAAGGGAAAAATCGGTAACCTACTATCTCTTGATGTATATAAGATAGAAACAAAATTTAAAAAGTTTAGCGTTTTCCTTAAGAATTAAACAGACAGTTATCTGGAGTTTTTTTTAAATTATGGTCCGAAAGGCCGAAAAAAGAGGTTAAAATTATATTTTGGTACTTTTTGTTACTTTTAAACCAATAAAGATAGAAAAATTTTTCAAATTGCGTTCGATAGGTCTTACAAAAATATGATTACGTTTTTCGTACTTTTTTTTAATTTTGGGCCTAAAGGGGGAAAAAAGGGTTAAAAATATATTTTGATTTTTTTATTCGTTTTTTGTAACTTTTAAACCAATAACGATAGGAACATTATTCAAATTAAGTGTAGCAGGCCTAAAAAATATGAGTACGTTTTTAGATA